>CAKAEH010000916.1:0-114702 GCA_916381525.1 Cercopithifilaria johnstoni
CCACATGCATTCGTACTTGATCAATAAATTATTCTTTGTAGCTATTTTGGTTATTTCGGATGTATTAGTTCCTAGTCCTTAATCCATAGGGTTTCTACACTTTTTAATTTTTTGAAAAGTAGCACATATATATTCAACGCATAATTAATCACTAATTCACGTAATTAATTGTAACTGATTATGCATAATTATGCATTTATTTGTGCATATTTATAATTGATATATAAACTGCTGACAACAAAAAATTAAACTAATCGAATTAAACACAAAATCTTATCATATTTATATAAAACTTTTAAAACATTTCTGTCACATGTATGTCGTTCTATTCTTTATCTATTATTATCATCTTATGATTGAAACCGTAATGACATATGTTTTAGATTTCATTTCTCTTAACAAAGTATTATTAATCAAAATTTTGCAACAACAATGAACAAACAGAACTTATAGTGAAAAAAATGTTGGTGTGATAAAGTTGATAAAATCGAAATGTTAGCAGAAGTAAAATGAAAAATACGCTTACATCAATACTATTGGTAGCAAGCCATTCAGCTATCATTGCTAATTTAAATGCTTTACCAAGCAAAGGATTATCCAACTGAGCGAAGAATTCTTTTTCCATCTAAAAATTATTATCAGCTCAATAAAATGTATTTGATAATAATCTGATATAAATAATTTTTTCTTTGGAATACTTTTTATTTTTTATTTTTTTCAACAACAAATGTTTGAAATTTATGAAATTGAATAATATCACTTATATTTGAATTTTTTAAAGTTTTGCAAAAAACATCTATTAATATGCTATCAGATAAATGATAACTTAATCAAATGAGAAGCAACTGATAAGTTTAGTAGTATAAATATACAGATTACATAAAAACCATTGATAACTTATCTCAGCCCTTGTTTCGCTTCTTTCGTAAAACTTCATCCAAATGTCAACAGCACCTTGCTTTTGCCAATAATCTTTTTGCCATACCGATTTCGAAAATGCGGAACAAAGCGTAAATAACGGATCTTCTGGTGGTGGACATAATTTAACAGTTAATCGATAAGTACGCTCTTCGGTTGCCCGACACAAATTACCATCAGTATTTTCTAGCAGCTTCAATTTCCTAAAATTAAATTGACCAAATAAAAGAGAAATGAAAAATTTTAAAATACTGGAAAACTTAAAATCAATTAAAATTAGTGATTTGAAGTATAACAAATGTTTCGTTACTTCTTAAAGTTATGCTAGCAAGTTTTTTTACCACAATATATGTTGAAATTGTTTTACTAGAATAATGATAACTTTGTATTTTTGCACCAATCGCAGTAATAACATTCACGGCCGCACGTTGCTACGTCCATACAACGTAACTTCCCAATTGGTTGAATCATCACGTCAAGTTTCATAGCAAGGCGATTAATATGGACTTCTAGAAGTTAAATACGTGAAAATTTTTAAATTTGCTAAATTTAGTTTTAGATCAAATTTTCTAGGAAATAACAGGATTAATAATTCATAAAAATTGCACGAAAAGTTTATGACAACATCAAATATTTAAGAAAAAGTGGTAAAAACTTGAGCATTTGAAATAATTTTAAATTCATTGTTTGCGTACAAATGAAAAATTAATTAATAGGTGAATGGAAAAAAATTATGCCAACTTATAACTTTAAAACAATTATTCATATACTTGGTGGCAATGTTACATCTATGGACATATCCACGCAATCAGGCCACGTTAATTTTAACGTATCACCATCACGTTCCGATGGATGATTAAATGATGGATTTGCCAATTTAATAGGATCTGTACAATTTTTTCCAGTAATTTCTCGACAACATGATGATGTTCGAGCATCTTTCAATTTTGCAATAAATAAATTCTTGCTAATTACTGCCTAAAATAATTTTATTTTATATATTTGAAAATTCATTTCAATTTAATAACAACTTTAAAATCTGTTTAGAAATCTTTGCCTATTACATTGTTGATTTTTAATTAACCTGTGCTTATGCATGTCAAATATAAAATGACATTATGGATTTAATTCTTTTCGTCAAACTTATGCGACGAATTCATTCTTTGAGTTTCCAAATTTATATAATGATAAATATTTTACTATGAAATTAAAAAAAGATATTGGCTTCAACAATTTCTTGTAAACTTTTATTTGATGTTTTTCGCTGCAAAAAAACAAACAAATAAACTTCCAGTAAATAAATCATCAAATTTAATTTTCTTTTAAATTCATTTCTATCATGCTTAGCTTTTTCCCGTTTCATTTGATAAGTTAATATAAAAAGTAAATTAAAAGAAGAAAATGGGAACAATTGATAAATACATACTTGATAAGAATGGTTGTTAATTTTTTGCACACTCCCTGTGGCAATGGGTACATCCTTATCATTGTAAATGATAGTATTACCGGACTTATCAGCTGCAACTTTACCCACACTGCGTCCTTGTGCATCATAACATTGTGAGATACCTGGTGTTTCTGCTGCAAAATAAAAATAATTGAATTTAATTCTTTTGATTTCGCCAAATTGAAATTATTATTATGACATCAATTAGAGGTAGCATCATATTTATTATAGTATATCAATATGAAATATCCTCCTTCAGAAAAAATATTTATAATAATTAAATTCTATTTTTAACAGAGGTCGATATATATCGCAGCATTTGATAATTAAAAGACAGTAGTAATTTTATCCTAAATATTGCATAATAAATTCTTTACTTATAAACATTCTACCAAATGATTATCATTTTTTAACAAACTTAAGCCGATTTTCACAAACGTAACAAAAATAATCGATATGTCATCGTCATATTTTATCGCACATATCAAAGGAGGTCGCCTTACCAAATTTATGCAACAATTCCAAAAATAAAAAATTTTAAGGACGGAAAGTATCCTTACCAGTACAGTGATATTTTTCAGACCGTCTTCCAAATAATGACTGCGAAAATTCGTCCTTATCATTAACAGTATCAGCTGATAGATAAGCATCGACTTTATGATTATCCTTTTTTATCGTATATGCATATTTACCGTTTTTCCGTTTTTCCTGTATGTTATACATTTTAATATTATTGTCATATGTTTTTTTATTCTTTTAAATTTAAGCGCGATAGTAATGGACAAACGACGTTTTACTCTGATAATTATTATTGATAAAATTTTTATGAGTACATTTCGTTTTGATATGATAAATGATAACTTTTAATAAAAAAATATATGAATATGATAAGATTCAATTTGAAATAGAATAGTAAAATCAAAACTAAAAAAAATAAATTTTTCAAAATAATTAGTAAAAATCATAAAAATTGATAAACTATTTCAAACAACAAAAATAGCATGTATATTATTGAAATTGCAGAAAAATCGTTTAAAAAAACATATTAGTTATTATATCGTATCGGTAGCTTTTCCTCTATGATAAAATGAAATTTGATAAAATCAATTTTGAATGAAATGAAATAAATACCTTGTCAGTATATGAAAGTGTACCGGTACCTTCATTTTCATTCTGACTCTGTGGATTGAGAACGAAATCAAATCGTTCATTGTTAGCTGCAAAATCTGTATCTTTTGGATCTTTCAGGGAACCGCGGGCTGCTGTATCTAACGTGTATTTCCCATCAGCTTTCAAGAATGCATGAAGTCCTTCGCCATCTTCCTTAGTTTTTATCTGACCTCTATAAAAAGATATAAAATAAGGTAAGAGCGAGAAATTTTATTTTATTCATGCATTTTGTCCTTTTAATAATTAACTAAATAATTGCTCAGCTAATTGCCGTACTTCTCAATATAGAGTTTAAAAGAAGTAATAGTAATATTATTAGGAATTAGAATTATGCATTATTCTTTGTCAAACGAATAATATTCATGTTACATCTATTCACAAATATGTCATAAATTATCCGTTTAATTCGATTCAAATTATTTTGAATTTTAAAATTATCAATTAAACTTGAAAAGAATGAATAAAGAGAAAGGGATGAGAAAAGGGAAATATTGAAGAGAAAGAGAAGAAACCGACTTATGCCCTTCAACCTGTGCAATACCGCCTTTATCACCAAATCGTTGTACTTGTGCTCGTTGTCCATTACTTTCTGCTGCTGCCATGTTACCTTGTGCTGATGCACTTAATTGTTTGTCGGAGTTAATCAAATTAAGGATTACCTTTTCCGGATTACTCGCATCTAATGATATCTAAAGAAAGAAAATGAAAGCAAAAAGCTTATTAAATTCTATAAAGATTTGAAAACTTTTTCCTGATATTTTCATGCTTTTATTAAACGAGAAATTAATTATCAATTTTTTCTATATTAATGCTATATTCCGGTACTATAATATTATTACTTTTAACAACTATTTCCTCAACAAACGATCAGTTTATAAAATGAAATTTATCAGATATTATATATAAGATGGAATTAAGAATACTGTTAATACCTTTTGTACATCATGCTTATCTGGTTCAAACCATGATGTATCAGCATCAATATATTTTCGTTTCGGATTAATAGCAACATGATTTGGTGCTAAGGTTGTTACTTCCATTACCGGAATATGTACAAGTAGTAATAAAGTGATTAGTAAAAGTAACATTTTTCAAGGAAGAATTTATGGTTGCCAAATTTGTTTCCTCCTTTACTTATACTTCTTGATGGTATCCACTTGTTGTTTTGCTGACAATAAATGGAATTATAATGATGATAGTTGTATAATTAGCAGTAATTAATATAAATAAATGCCAATAGTACGTAGTGTTTCAGTAATAAATGGCAACAAATGGATTGGTGGGTGCTACTGCAGGATGACGCATAGATTGGTTGGTATGGTTGGTCAATCGGTTAGATGGATGGCTGGATGGATCAATGGATGGATGATAAATGTACGGTTGTCGTCATTAAAGCATTCTTGGGAAATCGATTCGACACCACAATGGATCATGAAGGCGTCTTGAATTATGATTTAGACCGGTTCTAATACTATTTGATATACCCCGCGGGTTTCATCTTCCTTTTTCGTTTCCACTGCAATATCATCTCATCAAAGAAACAAATTCATATCATGGTTCAATCAAAATATTTCAATAACCGGTAATGTACTTGAATCAACGCCATTTATCCGGTTTCCGTCATTGCATTGTTATCAGTTAACTGATCATCTTTTGAAGGCTTTAAATGTCATTAAAATGATTATATCTATATATGTAAGCAATGGACATTATAGTATTAATGAAAAGCATACAGATGGCATGATAAGTTGAGTGTAAAGATAGCTAAGAAAAATGCTAAGAAAAGCTAAGAAAAACAGGAAAAGATAGCTAAGATTTTTGGTTATGTGATCGTAACAAAAACAATGTATTATAATATATATATATATATATATATATATCATCATATGTGATATTATACACTTCAATATATTCAAATTTCTTCCACTGCATATTTTGTCAATTTTATAAGATTGCTTTTTTCCTTTCATTTCTCAGCAATAAATGAAAAAACAAAGTGTTGAGAGATATTTTTATATTCTTAAAATGTAACTTATTTTGAGGCCTTCCTTTAATTAATTCAATTAACGAAAGACTATTGTTTTTGCTTATTTATTTTGAAACAAAGAAATATTTTCATCTTTGATTTAGACAATAGAAAAAGTATTTCCCAATCGATGTTTCACTCTTTGATATTAAAGTTGTTTTTTTTTCTTTTCCACTACTATTTTTCTTTTCTTTCCTTTTAATTAAATAAAAGTTGTCATTGTTGTTTATTTCCAGTTTTGCTTCATTCCTTTTTCTCTTTTTCTAATTCAATAATTAAATGTTATTATTGTAAAACATAAAACAATTAGAAGAACAAAAGCAGTTTTGTTCATTTGCTCAGCCTTAATTACTACTCATTCTCATTTCTTATCTTATCGTTAACATACTATATTCTCCCAAAATTACTTGTAATTCTTAATAAAAGCATGGAAAATTAATTATTCAAATCAACTCAAGAAATTTTTGAAAATTTAAAATTCCTTACAATGCAGCAATGACTTAATTTTAATGACTTAACTTAATTTTAACATTTCTCAAAATGGGAGGGAGTATTTCATCATTAATTTGTTACTTAATCTAATCACACTCAGATGAAACTACAACGATAAATGATGAAAGAATTTTTGTATTACAAGTCAAACTCATTCGCTCAATTATACTTCAAATTATGTATCACATTTCGAATACAATTTTTGGTGACATTAACTTAAATAAAAGTTTATTTGTTTTAAATTTGCTAATAATTTATTCAATCATTGTTAAACAGACACGTTTGATTATGCATTTTACTATCTTTAACTTATATCCATTAATAGAATGAATTGTATTAATTGTCTTAAAATAAATTCAGTTATTCATTTATTAATTTGCATAATTTTTTGCTATATTCTTCATAAAACAAGTCAACCATACATGTGATCATTTCTATATCCATATTAATCGTTATTGCTCCTCCACAAGCTCTAGTTATCATCAGTTTCGTTATTTAATCATTAACATTACCATTGCTTCTAATTTTCTTCATCAGTAAGTTTTTTTTTTAATAGCGAAGTTTATACTATCGATTGGTATCGGATGAAGTAGTTTTAATTAATTAATCAGATCAAAATATGTGATATCAAATAAGATGGCTGTATAAGAATGGCACTAATTACTATAATGATTAATGATATCACAATTTGTTATAAGATATTGTAATAAAATCAACGTACCCAATTGATAGAAGGATGAAATTATTAACCACTGATTGTTAATTCTCAGAAGATATGAAACAGAATCTATGACGATTAATATTTAAAGATCTTTATAATCGTCGGTTGTACTGCAATGATAGATGCTTCACTAATAATAGAATTACATGAAACATTTAATAATTGGACGAACGAACAGTTTATTAGTTGGAATGTTATAACATTTTGGCCTTTTCTTATAAATGTTTTCATTATTTATATAATAATAGTAATCAAATATTTTGTTAAAAATTGCATAGAATATTGAGAAGAATGGAAATGATAAACGAAAGATATCAAATGATTCAAATAATTGAATATATAATGGAAAGAATTAATGAAACAAATAATAGGAAAGGAAAAAGATCTTTGGAATGAAAACACAAAAAAGACCTTCGGCTACTAATTATATCAATTATAAAGAGTAATAATTATGTATATATAAAATTAGGTGATATCGTAACTGATACATTTATCTTTATAAGAATATATATATATATATATACATTCGAGCTTTAGCAAACTTTAATTCAACTAAAAAATAAGAGTGGAATAACGTAAGAAAATCATTAATGAATACAATATGATTAAAGATATGCATGCATGATAATTATATCCGAATTTTAATAAGCATAAATTTAATTGAAAATTAAAATGCAAGTAACATAAGAAAATTAAGAAGTCTTATTTCAGATAATAAGTAATAATATAATAATTGAAATAATTTATATTAAGCATTGAATTTGTGGTAAATTTTGAAGTTTTCATTTTTCTATTTCTTCTTTTATTTTTCCTTTCTTTACTTTAATTAATGAATCGATCATTGTTTCATTTTCTTTTTTTAAAACATTGTGTTCTTTTTTCACAATGAAAAATTACACAAACAAACAAAATTTACAATGAATTTTAATTATAATAATAAAATGAGCAAAGAAGGAAAAGCCAAAAACAATAAGAGATGATATATTATAAAATTGGAGATTCTTATTTAACATATGCTCATAATAGTTCATTGAACATAGAAGAAAGAAAAGATCATAATACATATTCTTTAATATGAAATTTAAATCCTCATATCGAATTTGAGTCAATTAAATGGATGCAAAAAACAATGAGGAATTTAGAATGAATAAACAAATAAACAGAAAAGCGAAAAAATTGCGTAATGAAATTATGTTTTATTCACTAACATTTATCAATTTCTTTTTTGCCATAAATTATTCTCTTCCAATAGTTATCATTGTATTATTAACAGTAAATGATAAAATATTGAATAGTCAAATTTGATTTAAGTTTAAATTTTAAGCAAAATTTAGGCGTTTTCATCACTTACATCACACTTATATTAATTTATTGTTACAATAACATAAATACTTGTTGAAAAAAAAGTGAAACTTTCTCCTTTTCTACGTCACCGCCATCGATACTTTCTAATCGGCAACCATTTCTTCTTTGTCATCCATTGGTCACATGGCTTCACATTTCGTCCATCAATTGCATTTGCCATTAGATCCATTTTTACACCGTTGAATGTTATATCGCCAATACAACCAACAAAGTTTTCTTCATGTAAACCACCGGTCATACTATCCAAATCCGGCACACCACCTAAAATGGGTCAATTTTTCCGTTTCTTTCCTTTTTTATTTTTATTTTTTCCGTATTAACGACTCTTTTTCTGTTTGATTTTCTTAATGAAATGAACAATCATATGATTGATTAATCGTCTTTTTTCACCACAAATTTATCATTTCTTTCCTGTAAAAAAATAATTAAAATTATTTTCAAACTAAGACTATAAGATTTATTAAATACTAAAATAAGTACAGAAATTTCGAATATAACTTCAACAATTTTGGTTAAAAATGCAGGAAAATATTTGATAATAGCTGCCACCGATAAATATTTCCTAAATTACCCAGGAAAAAGTGTATTAATAAGTAAGAACAAAACTCACTTAAATTAACACTCATTAATTATTTCATTTCTTCTCTCAGCACACTTTTCCCTCATCTTTCTATAGTTATCATTTCTTTCTTATACTTTATCATATTCTTTTTCGCGTACATAATATCAATTAATTCCTATGATCATAATTCATTTCCAATATTTTCCATATCTTTTCTGTGCTTCAAAAACTATTATTAATTATTTCTTGTAATTTTCTACGCTTAACCTAATTCATTTTGAAATGAATAACAAAAAGCTCAACTTTAAAAAGGTTAATCTTTCAAAATTTGCTTCTTACATAAATCTAACCGATATAAACATCTCCATCTGCATTAAGCATAGCAACAATGCCAAATGATGAGCCTATAACTGGTGCTCCCTCATCGATGGTCATTTTTCCATCGCGACCTTTTCGCCAAATTCGTAATTGATGCTCATTATCATCATTTACTACTTCAGTACTGATCAACTGTGATGCACCACCACCAAGTTCGTATCTTCAATTAACATACAAAAGAAGTCAATAATAACTGGAAATGAGATAATAAAACTTTCTGTAATTCGAAAAATTTAAAGAAAAATAATATATTAAACTTACGAAAAAACCAAATGACCATCACTCAAGCCAATCGATATATAGTCATCTCCCTTTAAAGATGTACCAAATGGCTGACCTTGCCAAAATATTAACTGCAAATTTACTTTTTATATCACTTATTTATTGAAATTTAAAGCAATCAAAAAAACGAAAATCTAATCATAATATAATGCAGTAGTATTATGTTATCAATGTATATACTACAGAGATAAATAAATGATTGAAGCATATTTTGGATTAAAATGTAGTGACCTTATCTTCTCCTCTTCTCACTAATTTCACTGATCACTTGAAGCAAATGGTTAAGAGATTGTCTGCGAGTAGGATATTTATATAATGAAATATTTTCAATATAATATATACAAATTGTAACTATATGATATTGATTATCAAATAACTTTAAAAACTTCAAAACTTTTTATTCCTTCATTTCTTTTCAAATAAAATATAAATGATACCCCGGATGATGCGGATGTTTTGAATCGTAAACTTAAATTTTCCTCATGTTCCGAAGTTAAATGTGGAAAATCATCAATGGAAAATACGATAAATGCTTTACCATCAAATTTTGCTGCATGCTCAATTGGCTTAACTGTAAACAGTTCACTTTTATTTCTTCGTTTTCTTTTCATTTAATTATAAATTATTGAAAATTTTATCCAACTAGCTTTTTTAACAGAAAAAATTTGAAAACGTCTCAATAAATATAGAAAATAACTGATTTGACGATATATATAAATAATAATATAATATATTTATTTCATTTAAAATCGGACATAATTTAAATTTCAATTTTAAAACTAACAAATTTCACAATTTGGACCATCATAATAGTCACGACATGAGCATACAATATGAGTTCCATTGATTATTTCACAATCGCCATGATCACCACATATATCTGGTGTACATTGCGCCATACAATCTGATAAGATAATGATAATAATAACAAGGTTATTGAACTATGCAATCTTATAATTATCATTAATAATGATAATAATAATAATAACAATAAATTATAATTATGCAAATTTTTATCATTTACATATATAAAGAATTACACTAAGCATGCATGATTTATATAAATTCTGATATGTTCTATTTTTCATCTTTTCTTTTTATTTTTTTGTTTTCATGAACTAAAATTACTGTTATTATTATGATTGATCGATAAAATTTGAATAAAATATTGGAAACGAATAATGAAAAAAAGAAATTGTTACTTTCACCGGTGCAAGGTATTGCTTTTGTACGTTCTTCCGGATGTAATGTCGTCATATCCTTGGTTTCAACTTCATACTTTTCTGTTGATTTAATTCGTGAATATTTTGACGTCGTAATATGAATTGTTGTACGTTTCGTTGGTATCGGCGTAGTCCAAATGAATGGTATATGAATGTCTTCGTCTTCTTCAATCGTATACGGTTTACAAACCGTTACATCACGTGATGATTTTTTTAATATTTCAGCCAAATTTATATCCTTTCCGTTTAGAATGATCTTTAACAAAATAAATGAATTTGATAAAATTATTTAAAGTAATATCATATAAAACTCTTCAGAACCTTAAATGATACAAATATGATTCAAATAATAAGATTGTACGCTAAATTTTTCCTTTCGATCATATGCAATAATATATCGCTACAAAAAGTTAAACAAACTTGAGAAAGTGGAACCGGAGAGTCGGACTTGAAAAAATTCAAGTTAAATCATAAACATAATGGTACCTTCGAAATGCATCCCTTAAATGAGGCAGCACCACCAATTCTTGGATTTACCATAATACCCGAAGGTATACCACCAATAAATAAATTGGTTCCTGGTAAAAATGTTGAAAGTTTGCCACGAGTTGGAATTTTCGTACCGTTTATCCGTACTTCAGCTCGATTACCAAATCGTTTCAGATCAAGATGATATGGTATATTTGTTTTCACTTCATTTGGTGATTCAATTTCTATATTACCTGGAAATTATATCATTAAAGATTCAGTTTTTTTCTCTTTATTGTATTTTCACAGAAATTTACTCGTTAAAAAGAAACGTTGAAAATCCGATTTAACTGATCGTCCAAGAGAAAAGAAAAAAACATTAGAAGATTCAGAATGCCAAAAAATCTCTAACACTTATTAATTTGCTTATAGAAAATTTTTGTTCTTAAAATTTATAATGAAAACAAACAAACCATCTCCACTGCTATAAAAATAAACAAATTTTCCGCGACGTATTGCAAGCGCTAAATAATTGGATCGCTTTGGATTATAATCACTTGCTTGATATGATAATAACTGATCGTTTATTGCGCGTGGCTCGATTTCCATTTTTAGCTGAATTATCGCTTCTGCACAGATATAATTAAGGGATAATAATTAGCATAATGGTAAAATTTGCACCTAACTCGAACATATTATTAAAGAGAAGGAATTATATACTTAAGATTAATGTAAATTTATGCAAAAAAGAACTCAGTGTTACAGTCGAAATTGAAATTTTTCCAACTAATAGAGCTAATAGCCAATAATTACTATGCAAAAAGACTGATGGCTGAAATGATTCTAATTAATAAAAATACTGGTAATTGAAGTTTGATTGATAAGGTTTGTAATCATCGGCTAATTTAGATTGGCTAAATTATTATCAGTGCTGAAATATTATATGGGATTTCTGGAAGTAAGTCATTTTACGCTTTAGAATTAACTCTTCATGATCGTGCAATATTTGGATCAAATTCTTTGTGCAAAAAATTTTGCGTTCATGAAGATTTTAATTTATTTAAAGCTTATCATTTCATTTACAACTTTAGAGATAAATAAATTTTAACAAATTTAATATTTATTAATATCTGAGAAATAGTGCTTTGGTAATAAAGAATAAAGGCAAACACTGAAATTGCGAAGTGTTTTTGATTTCGGTAATACGATGTACGAAGTTTTGCCATTGAATTGAATAGACTCAACAACATCTTCACTTTCCAATAGCTGACATCGGTCACCGTACCGTCCAACTGGACAACGACAAAATTGCGTACCATCTGACCGATACTCACATGTTCCAGCTCCACAAGTAACTTTAAAATAACTTTTGGAATTTTCATTTGAATCCTTATGCAAGAAAAAATTCACTAATATGATAAGTAAAACTTTTACTTAGTTTACAACTAAATATTTATAATTCAACTTTCAGCCAGAAATGATGCTTTAACAATTATCTTAAAATTAAATTTATCTTTTGAAAAAACAAACAATAACTGTTTATCGGTAAAATCATCTTTTCATCCAAAATATTATAATTATAGTAATTAGATAGCTAATTAAACAACAAGTAGTTCTTCATATCTTATATAAAACTGAAGCAATATATTCTATCATTGTATTTCCTCAACATTGATGCAATTATTGTGGAAATAAGAAGATAACTAACTTCTCCAAATTTGATTTTAAAAAAGATGTTCGACAAATTAAATATTCTACAATAAAGTTTATTCGATAACAAGTAATTAAATCCTTCCAAAATTAAATACCGAAAGAATAAAAAAGAAGTACCATCACTGCATTTTAGAATTTTGCGTTCGCAGAATTCACCTTCATACCCTTTCGCATTTGAGCAATCGCATATGAAACCATTGCGGACATTCGTCGGTATGCAAACGGAATTGTGCTGACACAATCCTAATGAACATGCCGTATCTTTTTGTATATTTGGTGATTTCGTTATAGTATTTTCACCAAAATCGATCATTTCATCGGATATTGTTAATGAAGTAATTGTTCCTTAATGGCAGATAATATAATGCATTTTATGAATTGGCAAACTTTTTCTGCTAATTAGTAATGTTTAATAAAAAATGAATATGAAAATATATTCTGCAAAATTATGTTGGATTTTAAAGGAATTAGGAAATGATAAATTTAATATGAGTTAAAAAAGAAAAACAATACCGACAAATGGTTGCTCAAAAGTAGTACGTTCCAATTTTGCTTTATCTTTAGTACCAGCAACATTTAAAATATTTGATATACCTTCACCGGTATTAAAATAATAATTATCCTGTTCAATGGCGTCATCTTCATCAACTAGTAACGTAGCTGTAATAAAAGATTTTTCATTTTAAATATTAATTTTGAATTTAAAATTAAAAATGATCGGAATGTGGATAGGCGTTAGTTAATTAAGAATGATGATTATGAATAACAAAGAGAAAAGAAGTTGAAAGAAAAATAAAAAAGAACGAATTGATAAGCAAACCATGACTTGGTTGATTGATAATTTCAATTTTATGCCATTCATCCATCACTATTGGGTATGTGCTTATTAACTCAGCTAAAGGTAAGTAATGTAAATGCAATCGTTTATTTTTAAAAACAACAAATTACAAAAACAATAAAAATAACATTATGGATAAATAATAAACTATTGCATTTTAAAAATTTAATTTGCAAGAAGTTTGATCAGTTTTTTTCTTACTTTTGCAAAATGGTACTTAGTTAAATGGTAAAATAAACAAACAAAAGGGATAGCGAATAGTTCGATACCTAATGCTAATCATCAGTATTAAACTTATTAATTAACTGATGATTTTGATTTCTATCTAATGATTTGGGAGAAGGATAAAAAACCGACAAATTAATGTCTACTACGTAGAGTTGTCTCCTGTATAACAATGGTTAAGAGATAATGAATAAAACATGGACAATATTTTCTTATTGATTATCTCTGAGGCTTTTTCTAGAAACTAATCTAACAAATACGACATTTTCCGAATGACAATAAACAACAAACCTGGTCCAGCACCGATATTGTACCGGTAAATTACATGGCCATTTTTTAATCCAATACTCAAATAATTGATTATTTCATCCGGATTATTTTCATCTTGTCGTTCTGTATATATCAACAAACCTGAAAAAGAATTTCATAGTTTTTGAAATAAGTAAAATTTGACTTCAAAATTTAAACATAAAAGCATTTTCAATACAACATTTATAGCAGTAATATATAATCACATATTATTGAATTTTCATCCCCTATAAATAACTTTTTTAAAAACAAATCATGAATTCTGATTTGGATTACATTCTTTGTGCGTATCTAGATTATATTCTAGATAGAAATGATATCAGTAGGAACTACACAATTATAGTAGCTTCATTACTTTCCAGAAAATATAACCATATTCATTTACTTACCATTAGGTAATTTTGGTTTGAATGAAATTTTCAGATTAATATCATTCCATTGTTCATCGGTTAATGGTTTCAGTTCCATGTAATCGTTTCCACCAAACATTGGCACAAAATCTATCCGACAAAAATTTACTCTTACAGTTAAGGAGAAAAATTCGAAATTACTTTTATTTTGCTAATTTTTCTTTCCTTGGCATTTATTTGCAATTCTTACACTTTTTAGTGAATACTACTAGAAAAGTACGATATAAGAAAATACCGGAGACTTTCAAATGAACGTGTGTAACAGTTGCCAAACCGGAATCAGTTCGTATTATGCATCTATAAACTCCTTCATCCGTTCGTTTAACATCCTTTAAATACAGAATATCTTGGCGAATTGAATAAGCATATGGTAATTCTCCGTTAACTTTTTCCCACTTCACTTCACCATATATACCGGGTGCACCAGTAGCAGGACATCGCAATTCAATCTATAAACACTTTTTTGTAGCCTTTGAAACAAGCCTCTGAAAAATATCGTTTTAGCGGTTTAATGATTTTTTTTTTATTTTAAATGAAAATCAATAAACCGTTAAAAACGATATCTTGTATCGCATTTCCGTACATAAGCTATAGAAATAATAGGAATGCATTAATTAATTCTTTCACTTAGTTTACTTCTTTTAGCTCCCGGAAATATGTTTCCTATTACTGTGGACCAGCTAAACTATTTCAGCCTTACGATGGGGATAGTTGTGAAAAATATATTTAAAATCCCAAAGTATTTATCCAGCAGAACTGAATCAATTAATTAATTAATTAATTAATTAATATCAGTTTGCTGATATGTTTTAGCGCATTTTGTTGATCTTAAATCAAATTTAAAAGCAAAGTTATTGGTTACTAAGTTTTCAAGCCAATATAATCCTTCGAAACCAACCATAATTACATAACTCTATTATTATATTAGTCTATTAGTTAATCATTATACTTCAGGAATTTGAATAAAGCCATGGAAAACTTGATGATTGCACGGGTTTCTTCTGCTATTTGGACTTTAAAGTATAATATATTTATGAAGTTAGGTATGATTTTATGACACTAATTAATAGTTGACAGATGACCTGCAATAATCACACATACCTCTTCGCCAACTGCTCCAATGATAACCGGAACGCTCTCTCTAACTCGTTGAATACTTTTGCTTGGTATGTCATCTAAATTTGCATCTTATTTAGTATTTAAGAAATAATTGAGATTTTTTCAATTATCTCAATCATTTTAGGAAAAAAGTTGATTTTAAACTATTTTTGTCTAAACCTAAAAAAATAACTTAAGAAAACTGAAATTTTAAATTTACTTTATTGAAATTCAATAAATTAAAATTTATTATTCTAGCTTTTTGCACAAAAGCTAATGGGTGCTAATACTCCTAACCAGATATAGGATATACATGAGGATATCGTTTCATAGCCATTCCATGGTTATCCTACTGAAATCTCACCTCCAATCAATCTACACTTTACCAATTACCGATCATGTCCATGTACCAACGAAAACAGTAAAGTACCCAAAGCTTCAAGCAAGCAATAAAAGAAAAGGAACGCAGTCCAAATATTGAGTAGCTTAAATTAGGCCAATTGAAATTATTCTGATTGTTTGGCTTAATCAAATGGATGGATGATTCATTCTCTGCACGGTGACTAATAATCGACTCACTTTTTGTGGCGTATATACGACCACATCCAAAGATATGTAAACTTATAACTTTCTTTTTTACAATAACTGGAAAAAAAAGCTTTGATCTTTCTGCAAAGCGCAAAATATCCAACATGTCATGTAATACGCAAATCCCAGTGACCCCAAAGCACTATCTCAAAATTATATTAGTATCGCAATTTCTATACAGAAACATATTTATTCTATGCACATAGGTGTGTGTGTGTGTGTGTGTGTGTATAGATGGTTGTGTTTGGATTTAAAAAATATCGTTTTTTGATATGAATCATGCACCAAGCTTATAATAATTGTGATATCGACGAATGTTCGGTAACGATGACAACAATTACAGCAGTGATAGCAATAGTGCTAGTAGTAGTTGTTGTAGTAGTAGCAATTGCTGTTGTAGTGGTGGTAGTAGTACTAGTAGCAAGAACAAGAACAGCAATAACAACGACACCATCATCACCAACACCATCACCATTATCGTCAACGGTAACAGCAACAAAAATAACAACAACAATAGCAACACCGACAATAACAATAAATTTTATTAATTTAATATTTTTATGTAATAAGAAGAAAAGAGTTGCCAGTTACACAAATAAAGAAAAAATGTAGAAGTAGTGTAGGAGAGTAGAAATTGAAAAAGATAATAAGAAAGATTCCGTCTTTCTTTTTACTTTCTAAAAATAATAAAGGGAAAAGGAATTGACAACAGACATTACTTAATTATTTTATCATAATAATGTAATGATGATAACTATAATGAATGATGAAGATGATGAAAATGAATTGAAAGAATCAATAAAACCAATTTCCAATTAATTTAATTGCATAGCATCAATAATGATAACTTTATATATTGCCAGGGACATAGTAAATGAAGGGAAATGAAAATGAAATATGGAGAAAGGAATAATAATAAATGAGAAGAGAAAGCAAATTTTATGATTTATTTTTTTCCTCCCAGAATATTCCAATTTTAGAAAATTTTAAATTTTCAGAAGCAAAAACGAAGAATTAAAATTTAAAATAAATAATAAGGCAGTCAGTCAGTTAGTTATTTATTTGTATGCTTAGGCTTGTTTATGAAAGATTTTCATGTAATAAAAGCTTTAATTAATTTCAAATAATTTGCTGCTCAGTGATAAAGTTTTGAAATCGTTAACAAAGTACTAATTTCATACTACTCGATTTGCACTTAACTCATAACTTTCAATTAAATTACACAAACTCATCTATTCATAACTGAAATACGAGCAGATATTATTTGAATGGCTGCTAATAGCAAAAAATGAAAGAACAATAGATTAAATGAATTAAAAAGAAGGAGTAAATTGGATGAAATATGGCGATTTCTATTGAGTATTTAAATAAGAAAAGAAGAGATGATAATGGCAGTGTTGAAATGGATTGAGAAATAAGACAAAAGCAAAATGCTTAAAAATAATTCTACTCATTATTAGTATCAGAAATGAATAATTTAAAATATCCATTTCATTGAATGATTAATTTGCTGGCATAAAGACAAACAAAAAAGGTGCAATGAAGCAATCTTTTCATGATAGTGATAAAAGTAATCGATCGGTTAATGCAAAAAGAAGAAGTTATAAAGAGAAAAGCCTAAAATAGGAAAGGCACAATCACCGAAAGAATATCACTTAAACACTCAAATGACTGAGAGAGAGAGAGAGAGAGAGAATGATAAGAAATGAAACAATTCCTAATGATTTGAAATTAACATAAACGATATAAAGAAGAGAAAGAAAAAGCATTTAATTAAATTAAAAAAATTCCGAAATTTCAGTTACTTCAAATAAGAGAATTTATGAAATAAAAATTCGAAAATATTCATATTTTTGATGAATTTTATTGGATAAGAAACTTATTCCTTCTGCATTTTTCCTTTTTTGGCAGGACAATAAGGCGGCAGCACAGTAAATAACAACTACAGCAGTATTATTAGTGTAATTAGCTCTAGTAATAGCGGTAGTAATAGCAACAATAATAATTTTAATTATCATAATGATAAGAATGGGTGGTGATAGTAGTAATAGTACTAGAGCAGAATAATTTAAACCGTGTCTTTTCTTGCTTTTTTCTTCAAAAATTAATGTTCGAACAATTTTATGCATATTTGTGAACTTTTTTAAACTTTATATGAATTGTAGAGAGCTTTTGTTTAACTAGACGTAAACCAGGTGCCAAAAATGGAACTACGCTTCGTTTTCTTATCATTATTTCCAGCCTCCTTATGGGCCCGTTTTTCTTTTTTACGTGAAATACGCTTTCGCTTGCGTTTTGCTGTTCCAACATTGAGCACATTTCGTGTTTCCAATGGTCCAGCCTTCGTTTTCGCATGACATTTATAGATACCACCGTTATCTTCACGAACGTTTACAAACAATAAACGATTACCAATAACCTAAAAATGTTTCATTTTTCTTTTTAAAATAAATTTTATTCATAAACTTCAAATAAATTCTTTCTCATGGCTTTTTACAAAACTGTTCTCATCATTTTATCTCCTTCATATTTTTTTTGCTAAACGTAGAACTTAAATATTAGCATTATATGATCCATTCCTATCACATAGTAAATCGCATATCAATTCATTAAGGCTATTCTTAATACGAATGAAAGGCATTTCTACAAGTTTCAGATATTTATTGGATAAATTATAAGAATACTATCACAACACTATACTTTCTTTCTCTACTTAAACAACAGATATGTGATGTCAAAACTTCAACAACAGAAAAGCATATGATATCGAAGTGTTAATGAAAGTGAAAAACTCACAACTTAAATTCTATTCGAAATTAAGAAATTCATTCGATTAAAGCGAAAGGAAGTTCCAAAATGATTTCAACAAAATTCAACAGCAAAATTTTATTGATCAAAGGACTGAAAAATGCTTTGTACGAATTTATTATAATATAAAAATAAATTGAAACCTGTGTATTGTCAGGCAGTTCATCATCACCCTCTTTTGTCCAAGTTATTTCAGCATCCGGATCACCTGTTACTTTACAATCGAGCCATGCTCGATCACCCAGTGATATGCTTTCCGATGATGGCTCCAGCAATACTTGTATTATTGTATCCGGAACTTAAAAATTATGAAAATAATTCAAAATAATTGATTTATCATCCTTTCTCAACCGTGCCAATTTTTTGGAATTAACTTATCTAAAATTAATCATGCACCAACCGTATATTTCTGCTTTGACGTAGCCTTCAACCTGTTTGCCATGTATATCAACTTTACAAACATACATTCCTACAGCATCATCGTCAAATTCGTTGATTCTGAAGTAAGAACCATAGGATTGATCGAATCACAAGTTTCGTAAAATAAAACTTTAAAAATAAAAATTAAAAAACTCCGAAATTATTTACATTCATGTATAATTGCCAAAATTTTCGTGCTACTAATGAAAAAAGCTTACATCAGCTTATTACCGATTATTTTTGCACCAGTTGGTAGTTCACCATCTTCTTTTTCCCACGTGACATTTGCGCCCGGTATGGCATAAACTGGGCATTCAATTGTTGCAGCTGATTTCTCGTCAAATTTCAAAATTCGTGCATCTAAAATCATTGATAATTATGAATTGCGCTAAAAAAATGGTCATAACAGCTTCCAATCGGATAATTTTTTAGTTATTATTTCTTTCTAATGAAAATAATGATGAAGTTAAAAATGAAGATTCTAAAAAAAAGATGCGAAAAGATTCGGATAATATTCTTTGCTCTTTCAAGATGTGCTTCTGAAAAGATTTCATCAGTCATCAACACCATTCTCTTAATTATTTTTCCATTTAACAACAAAGTCTTCTATATTAAGTAGCAAGATTCAGATTATGCATTCAATTCTCACGAATTACCTCAATTGCATGATTAATTCATCTTAATTTTGTCTAGGAAGTGAGTTAAATAATTCGACGATTATAGTAATGAATTGATCGTTAAATCTTTAACTACTGATAGCATGATGAATGGATGAGATTATAGGCTTATTCTGACAGTTGACAAGATAAGATGATAGTCATAATGTGCGGCATGCTGTACCGGCTAACTGGATGATATAGTAGCAATTCGGATAATATTCCTGTCTAACTAACTAGCGATTTATCATATAGTTTGAAAGTAAAATATTTTCTCAACAGACTGGAAGGATCGGTAAATCCAATGATAACAGCTGTGTATGCTTGTCCGATCAACTCTCCGTCATCATCTTCCACTTCACATCTATACACTCCGTAATCATTCGATGGATCAGCTTTTTTAATTACCAGTGTACTGTCATCCGAGTATTGCCGGATGATATTGCCACCACGAAGCAATGCCCATTCGAAGTTGACACCACTGTTACCACCTCCTGAATCTAACACTCCTCTCAAAACATCCGTTCCAATTTGACTTCTTTCATGATGATTTTTCACGATTCTTGAGATTTTCTATTTTTTCGGGAAAGTTTTGTATATGTCCTAATTTTGTCAACTATTATTTTAACAGTATTTTAAATGTGTGGTTAGTAACACCAGGGACGAAACACAAACGACGACGACGACAATAATGATAATGATGAAGAAGATATCACCAATCTCGAGTTACATCACATAAAGCAATACTAACAAAAAAACTTTGGAACTATTTCACCGAAAACAATATTCGAAGACACCATTTCATAAAAAATTTCTACGAAGATACTTGCTAGTAAAACAACAACAGATTTCTGGTTAGGTTATCTTAGCCTGATGTTATTTTCCAAAAATGGTGCATGTGAAATGCAAAATAAATGTCCAAAGCAACGAGATCTCTACTAACAATAACACAACAAGTTTTCTTTCCAAACCAATGATAATGTTATGGTAATAAACGAATAAAATAAAAAAATGATAATTCAGTTAAGTGTAAAAACACCATAAAAATAAAGAAGTAAAACAAAAGACATGACCGGTGATTGTGTTATGGACAAGAAGATAAATCGGTTTACTGCGAACACTTTCACCGGATGTACTCTCGTAATGTACCCAGTAAATGCCTTGTGCATTGAAATCAACTTCATTCAGGTACAATATTTTATCATGACTTAGAATGATTGGTGCTTGATTTAAATTGTCATTGCCAACCGAATGATACCAAGTAAGAAGATATGGAATGGTTGTTTCTGCAAAATATTATAAGCAAAAAGTAAACATATAATTAAAGCACTGATGCTGTACTCGTTACATTATTAGTAAGCATTTAATTTCCCAAAATATTTACTACGATAAAATAGGGAGTAAATTTTAAGATCTGTTTATTTCATTTGAAATTTATTATTTCACAAAAATTTGCAAAACTAATTAAATCGTTGATTACTTCAAACTTATTTTTGTTAGATGAATATGTGAACAATTTTGAGTACATCATCATAGAATTAATTAGACTATGTAATTGATAAAACCGAAGTTCCTAATTTTTTTCTAAAATTCAAACTTTTTAGCAAAATTATTTAAATCATCTAGTGTGATAATCTCCTATATTAGTGGAGTGCAGGAGCAAAAGTATGTAGAAAGCATGCAAGAGAATGATATGTATATATGCTCACTTATCATCTTAACTAAGAATTTTTTTCTACAAATAATTCCCAAATTATGTTTTGCAATTGTAAAATTTGTTGGCTCTTATAATTTTGATATCATTGTTAATTTTTCATTTAGTTGCATATATTAGTATAATTAATAAGATCTGAACAAGCACCATATATGAGTTAAATTATTTAGCGTTAATGTTAATTTTTTGACATCTTCGCACAAATAAAATACTGATAAAATACAAAATAAATATGGAATACTTTCTTTAGAAAATGTTACTTCGTGTCATTCAATTTCTTTTAGTTCTCTTTTTAAACTGTCAAAACGCTTTTGAAATCTTTCAACATAGTAATATATTAAAAGTAAATATATGAAATTTCTACAAAATGTCAAAAAACTTGCCTTCAACTGTACACGTAAGCTTTATAGATTCACCCTGATCAATAACACGAATAATGGGAGAATCAATTTCTACTCGTGCTATATCTAACGGCGTTAAATTGGCAGCATGTATTGTAACGCGATTACTTCCCACTAATTCATCATGACGATATCCACGACATTCATATTCACCACTATCTGATTTCTATAATAAATGAAAGAAATATTAATAAATTAATTTGTATCTCATGAAATGATAGATAAATAATGATTAAATCTTGCAACAGATTATAGTCATAATATTTCTGAGAAAGAGATTGATATTTATTAATTAATTATGATCAATTGTTTATTACTAAATGTATTCAAAGAGTTTTGATAAATGATAAATGTGACTAAAAAGAAGAATCAAATGGTATAATTTAATGACTAATATTGACAAATAAATTTTTCAACGGTATTGTTATTCACAAATTTCTGCTCAAATAAATTTATCCAATTTACAGATGGATTAAATATTTAAGCAATTAATATTTAAAAAAAGCATTGGTCAATTTAATTAATTCATCATTTTTGTTGTTTTAATTAATAAATTAACAATAAATCGATTACAACATTTATTAAAAAAAGCAAAAAAAAATGAAAGTTACTTTACACTTTTGTTTATAATAAGAAAAACGAATATATAAAATACTCCTAAATATTTTCATTCAAGTCAAGAAATGAATAGTTTATCTTATATGTTGAACAAATATCTTACCTTAAATTTAGAAATGTGTAAAATCCCAAGTTCCGTTTCTTTCATATTGTCCGGTAATGCACTATCAACTTTAACCCACTGGATACGATCAACAATTTCACTGCCCGTTGCAGCGCATATCAAATCAGCTGGCTTACCAGGCTCAAACCACTGCATTGAACCACCAAGGATTGAAACTGTTGCTACTTTTGATGGTTCCACAACTGAAACATTGGGCAATGGAATATCGCTTATATGTTATTATTACCTCTAAATAAAATTCAAAAAAAATTCTTCTCTAACTTGGAAATAATTTTCAAAAATTGATATGAATCTAAAGAAAGAAAGAACGGTGAGTTTTAATAATAATAAGTACAATTAATAATAATGCATTAATGCCTGAAAGATAATATTTCCTGAAACCCTCTTGCCTATAACTTACGCAGATTTTCTGATATTTTATGCAGTGCATGCGATACACGTAAATATTGTTTATCTTCTATTTATTCAAGGTACATATTATATATGGAAATTGAAAACATGCACAAATATTATTCCTCACTAAGTTTGTTCATTTTAAGTTCGCTAAACTTCGCATACCTTCAATATAAATATCCTTCTTAGCTGAAGCCTGAATATTGCTACCTCTGCATGTGTATACACCAGCATTACCAAGTCCAATACTTGGATGCCGAATGAATTGTTCCGAAATTGTGACAGGTTTGAAATCATCTGGTAGATCACCCCGTTCTGGTCCCGGATCACTGCAAAATGGAGCATCCGTAGATTAAAAAAGAAATCTAAATTTATTAGGAAAAAGTGAAGATTTCGACAAAAGGAACACACGTTTTATTTTATCTCTTTTCTTTATGTAAATGATGATGACAAGAAACTGTAGGATAAAAGTAAACTTTCGTTAAATAAATTTATGAAATTTCCTTACTGTAACCATTCCACTTCCGGTTCCGGCTCACCGAATGCTTCACATTTAATCTCCAGTGGCTCGCCAGCAGTTAGAACTATTCGTGGTCCAGGTGGACTAGTACGTACGATAAGCGAAGGTCCAATATTCACGGATCCATGATCGCTAGCCTCACCAACAATATTAGTTGCCGTACATGTATAATCACCATTCATATCAGCCCGAGCATTTTGAAAATCCAAGAAACCGCTACCAACGTCAGTAACATCTTCAGGTAACGTTTCACCACTTGGTCCAGTCCAACTTATAGTTGGCTCTGGAGAACCGGTAACAATGCATTGGAACTGATGTTTATCACCGGGTTGTCCATTCCAAACACGTGGTACAACACGTGCTGTTGGAGGTTCTTCTTCTAAAAAAAACCGTCTTTATCGATTAATTTGTTTACAACTGCCACTTAAAATATTTTATTCATTTATTTTTCATCCTTATTTTACATCCAAGCATTTAACTAGCCAAAATTATCTCAATTAAGCAAATTAATTATTACATAGAACTAAATAAACAATGATTCAAGTTATCTAACATTCTATCTGATAACTTCAACATGAAGAAGCAAAATCTAAACAAAGTATATGAAAAAACATAATTAGAAATTATATTATCATTGGAAACGGGAAACAAGATAAACCCATTTTGATTAAAGTTATGAAAATTTAGATTCAATTAAATGACATACTTTCAGTAACATGAAGCCGGACGGGTTCAGCTTCACTAGAACCATATTCATTAGTTGCAATACAGATGTATTCACCAGTATCTGAATTATCTGCCGAACGGATGATCAAATCATTATCGTCTTGTACTACATCACCTCGTAACGGACCATCAGGAGTTTCATATCCCCAGCGAACACTTGCCGGCGTATCGCTGTTTGGATCGCAATGGAATCGCGCTGTTTCACCAACTTTAACAACCTGATCGCTTGGTGTTGCAACCGGTCGCGGTGGCTTACCACCTGTAATCAAATTACAGATGAAATCCTGTCATTTCATGTAATATTCGCAACTAATATATTGCGGTTTTTAATTTATTTTATTTTCTAGTAAAAAGCATGCATAATGCTTTTTCAATTTCATAAATTGTTTAGTTTGAAAAATTAGTTTAAACAAAAGCGAATAGCACATGCCAAATTACTAGAAAATAAAATAAATAAAAATCGCAATAATATTAGTTGCGAATATTACATGAAATGAGCAAACCTGGAGCTATATTGACTTTATTCTTTTATTATTACTCACCCTTACAATATTAAATTCTAATTCCATCCTGATTATCGCTTTACTTGTCTTCTTCGGATAATCAATTCTCTTTTCTAATTTTGCGAAAGATAAGATATGAAAATTTCACGACAGCACTTCATACTTAACAATAAAATAAAAATGTTAAAAGTTTTGGAAAAAGGCATACGCTGTCTCACGTTAATACTTGCGGGAATGGAATCGACCGGTGCACCGCGAAAATCATCCATAGTACAGATATAACGTCCGGCATCCTCACTTTCCGTTTGCGGAATAAATAAAATTCCGTTATTTTCGGTTGCTTCAACTGGCAGTTCACCACTTTCTTTCCTCCATTTCAGCATAACATTCGGTTCACCGGGCACAAAGCAACGAATCTGTGATGGATCACCTTCTTCGACGGTTTGTTCCATTGGATCAACTGTTGGTATTCCTCGAGCTAATTCAGCTAAAACATGGAAGAGCAAGCTAATTATCGTATATTTATACTATTTATTTATTCAGAATTTACTCGAAATGTTGCAAATATTGAGGAATTACAAATTGTTTCCATTCTATTCATAACGCATTCTATTCATATGGCCATTTTCGAATATCGTAATGCATTAAATTTTCCTACAAATATATGACATATCCTAACATGAACAATCCAATTTGTCACTGCTTTTACATTCATACCTTAAAATCTATTCGTCCTTTTTTGGAACGTTTTGAATTGACAGAAGGATTAAGCTAGTTTTTATTGCAAATCTAAAGTTATGAAAGTTCACTAATGCAAGGCTTTTCATTACTCTTTTTCAATCTTAACTCATTTCCAATTTTTTTCTCTTTGCCTGTAATTTAAGCTAGCACAACTTTTATTCGATATTATCGTATATCCTGAAAATGCCTTTTTATGAATCTTAACGTTAGATATGAAGCAATACATTTAATAAAGCAAGTATATCTAAAACAGTCAACTATCACTTGAATCATTATCAAAATAAAAAGAAATTAATTAATTGATATATTGAAAAAATATTAGGTGTTATAGAGATGCAAATGAAAAATACCTATCGTTTTTTTGATGAGTATTTTTAATTTGAAATTTCTTGCAAAAAAGATGAAAATTACACCATGCAAAAAATTTTTCAAATTTGTGCAAAAATGAAACTCAATCTTTTTTAATTCAAACTAATTTTGCATGCAAATTCCATTTATCAGGTTGTGCAAAAAGAAAATCGTGAGAAACTTTGACACAAATTTCCGATGAACATATAACATTACTATTATCACTGCTGCAATTGTTAGAAAGTATCGGTACTTCAATCAAATTATTTCAAAACAAAAAAAAAGAAAACAAAGACGAAAATAATATGGAAAATTACATCTCATAATTTGCTTCCTTCGTTCGTGTGGTTTTACCTTTAATTCAACGGGGTTTGATTCCAGTGATAGATCACCAGTAGGGCTGATAGCTAAGCAAACATAGAAATCAGCATCTGATATGTGAGCCCTTAGATAGTACAATGTACCAGTACCATCATCGAATGCACTATTTGGTAACGATGTACCATCAGCTCTAGACCATTTCAAGCGTGCATTTCGATTAGATGGTACCCAGCATCGGAACATTGCCGGATCCCCTTCGTATACAATTTGATGTTCAGGATCAACCTGCGGTTTTTGGAAAATTTCCGACGGTTGAGTCGACAAATATTGAGTTGAAGCTTCGTAAACTTCAAAAAAAATAAAATAATAGTAATAATAATTTCGATGTACAATGAAACAGCAAGGTGCATCGATTAAAATGAATTTAAAGCAAAATAAAAAAATAAAGAAAATAAAGGTAGCAAATGTGAATGTTTTAGAAACACAGAAAAGATCTGAAAACCATGGTGAAACGTTAGCTGCGTGATCCAAACTACGTTTCATCAGCACGCGAAGTAAAATTTTTGCGTTAGTAGTTGCATTGAAAGTTAATTCAAATAAGTTTGAAATTTTTAATTTTTTTATGCTGAATTAATTAGGAAAACAAATTGATGACAGAAGTATTTTTGAGAAGATGCAGAATAGAGCGGCTTGCTAGCTAAAATATAGATGGAAACTATCGAACTTTAAATAAACATAATAAATTGTACATTCATGACCTTCTGAATTTACTTACGTCTTTCAACATCTAATCGAACTGGAGACGAATCAACCGGTGGTCCACCGTAGGCATCTTGTGCAGAACAAATATATTCACCGGCATCCGACATTTGGGCATGAGGTATAGATAAGATTCCCTCTCTGTCACTAATTCCATATCCTAAGGCACGACCATCAGCACGTCTCCAGTGAAGGATGGCCCTTGGATTACCAGGAACCCAACATCGGAACTGAGCTGGTTGATTCTCATTTACTGTTTGCTCCAATGGATCTACCAGTGGATTATTTGCTGCAGAAATGGAATGGTTAGATTACCGATATACATGAGCAAATAAAATAGTCCACAACTGTCAACATAAAGAACTGATCGCTTGATACTAGAAATACTTTAGAAACCTGATCCCTTATCTGCTGAGGGACTATAGTGATACTCTACCTCGTTACTTAATCAAGATTAAAAGTAAATGACATAAGAAGAGACGTGACCTGTAACTAATTTCTTTGATACTTGACAAAATATAAAAATAATTTCTCTCAATGTTATTTCTAAAATAGATGGATGAGTAAATTACCTGGTCCCACGATCAGTCTAGCTACAGGACTATCCATTGGTGGCTTGTACCCTGCTGGATCACTTGCAGTACAGATGTAACTTCCGGCATGCTGACGTTGCGCACTTGGAATATTCAAGATACCTTCATGTTGCTGTATACCATGCGGTAATGGACCGTTACCTTTCATTTTCCATGTTAAAATTGCCGTCGGATCACCAGGTACCCAGCAACGGAAACGTGCCGGTTCTCCTTCTGCAACTGTCTTTTCTTGCGGATCAATTCGTGGTCGCTGCGGTGCTGTAATAGTTCGTGTGTTTTTTTTTCTTTTTCTGTTTTAAGTCAATTGTTAATATAAGTAAAAAAGCTTACGATAGTTAAATAATCAAGAACTCAGCCAACAATAACAGCAGGAAAAAGAAGCTTCATGCAAATAAATTAAATTGTAAATTATTCCTCGTACTTATTGTATCACAATATTAACACTAATAATTTATGTTCTAAAATTTGGATTAAAAAATCAACTCGAAAAAGATTAGAATTGCTTAATTAAAAATAAAGATATGTACTCATCAACAGATATGCACTCATTCAAATCCATTTTACATGATAATAAAAAGAATGAAATTTTGATATTGATCCATTTGATAATAATTGCATTTCTTATTAAAGATAAAAGTTTAAAAAAATGATACCACTCACTTTTTGTATATATCGCATTATAACTATTTTATTTCGTTCACTTACGTTGCTTAACAATTAGACGTGCTGGTGGCGATTTCCCAATACCATATTCATTAGAAGCGGTACAGATATAATTGCCAGCATGTTCCAACTGCGCATGAGGAATTTTTAATGTACCATCTGTTTGATATACGCCATGTGGTAACTGTCCACCGATATCTTCCTTGTACCATTTAAGTTCGCAAGATAATAATCCAGGTACCCAACAGCGGAAACTAACCATATCATTAACATTTACTGTTTGTTCCAATGGATCAACCATTAGTGGTGGCGGTCTCCCAATACCTAAATTTCAATCTTTTCAAAATTTTAAATGCAAGCAAATTATTAGGTCAAAAAAAGTTGCAATCAAAAAAATAAGTATCATAAATTTACTTGCAATAGAAAGAAAGAGAGAGGGAGCGAAAAAGAGAATTAAGCTTCCGAATGCTTAGATTTTAAGAAAACGGATAAAAGTAAGCTTAAACAGAATCTACCATTTGAAATAGCAGGATTGTTTGAAAGTAGACAAAATTATTCGCAATTATTTTAAATAAACACTGTTAATTTACCGCATAGCCATATTATGAACTTTCCTTCAAAAATTCGTTCTAATCAAACAGTTTAGGGCAAGAAGAGTAAAATAATTCCAAAGTGTGAACTTCGCATAATGTGAAAATGTAAGTCTTACATTAACTTCAAACAGTATATGAATCTAAGCTTTACTGTGTTCAAATAGTTCTAATTACTGATAATTAATGGATTATATGATTACAGGATTTGCATCAGTCTATTATGAATAGAAGAAAAACAACAAGAAAACCTGGCATTCGTGATTTCGGTTCGACACTTAGCATAGCATCATCGGTAGCAAACTGATGATCACCGGATCCGGTACACCGATATTGACCTACATCAGATTCTTCTACACCATCAATAACTAATTCACCATCGTATTGAGCTGCATTACTTGGCAATCCGGCAGTACCAACTTTCGACCATTGTAACCGTATTCCAGCAGTCTTAAAATTATAATTTTAATTTACATAAGATAATTTAGAGTAAAAATAAGAGAATAAAGGGGGAGGTTATTATGGATTAACATAATCATAGTAATTATCGAAGTTCTAATGAATAATATGCTCTACATTTTCAAATTTCAAAATTTCGATGACATTAAGCACATTGCCGTATTTGATTGCTATACATTGATTTCAAAAATATGTGTTGATTTGCTTGACTTATTTCAGAATCTGTATGTAAATTTCTGCGTTGATTTTAATTGACTAAGACCATTTACTTGTTTCTTAACGACAACCAACGAATTTGCATTAAATGTAAAAAAGAGGCAATAAGAGGAAATATTCTGAATACTTCATGAAAATCAAAAATAATTCAAAAATCTAAATGATAAAAATAATTTTAAAATTAACTATTCATCATAAAATAAAACCTATAATTTCGGAATTGATACGCAGCTTCTCAATAATTTGTAACTAAATAGAGGAGACTTTAGCTATGACCAAAAACGCAAGAAATATTTATTCGTTAAACATATTTTAAAATAAGAATTATCGATTAATTAATTATGTTTAATTAAATCTACTTTTGTATCAATTTAATTAAATCTACCTTTATATTCAAACCCATATAGTTCGTTTATGAAAGAAAGAAAAAGAAAAAAGAAATAAATTAAAGTGGAAAACTTAGGGAAAAAAAGACGGTAAAAGAATGGTACCCGTTGTCCAATAACTCGGCAGTACCAACGAGCTCGACCGCCAACCGGGACATGCAAATTCTTCGGGGAATCGATCTGTACACGTAATGGTGGACCATATGCTGAAAAGATAAATTCAATGGATTTTTAATCCTTTTCTCACAAATGTATTCTGGAAATCGGATAAACTACATAAAATATATTTTTGAAGTAACCGAATTGCTATAACTATCAATAAGTACTGCATGCATATTCTGTTTGCAAACTAATTAAGTGGAAATTAAATACGACATGCTATGTGTGTGCTATATATTTGAAACAGTATAGATATTAGTAAAAATTAAACATGCTTTATGCATTTTGTACATGCATGTGCATGTGACCGGCGAATGTTTAAACTATTTTAAAATTAGTTATAAAACAAAATTATAAATAATAATAATTAGAGGGAAAACCTCAGGATATACCAATCCACTGAAATAGATATCCTGAACAATATTAACACTCAAATTCACAAATATGTAATCATAAATCAATTTAAAATTTGACCTCAATTCGAAAATACTGAGGATCAATGACTTCTCCAACTCCGTTGTTAACTCATCTTTCTAAATGTTTCGATACTGTTAATCTTACCCCATGCTATGATGAAAATGATGAAATCCTCCCAAAATTTTCCAAAAAAATTTCATGCTCATGCTAGATTATTAAGAAATTTTATTTTTTGAATATTCTTGAAATGATACCAATTTTTGAATTTCAGAATAGCTAATGAACGCAAAAGAAAAAGAAGCGAAAATAATACTATTTGTGTTTTGGAAGACAACGAAACATTTCAATGAATACAGAAGGAAGACGAATTGAAAGAGATAAAATTGTAATTTTCCACTGAAATAATTTGTAATTAATTTGCTACATAACTAAATGAGAAAAAAATGAAATTATTTGTCAGTAAAATAAATTAGGAAATTTTTGGAATTTTCAAATTTAACATAGAAATCAAATGAAATTTACGATGAGACAGATGTATTGATAGACTAAAAGTCATTATAATTATGCAAATTACTGAAACTGAAGAAATTATTAATTTACATATGAAAAATTTTTATTCCTAAATAAAAGTGTAGGAAAGATTGGTAGAAATTATTACTACTTAATATTTTACAACCATTTCGCAACTACTTCTAAATCTTGATAACCTATAAAAATCTATAACCATCTAAACCAAATTGATAAACAGGAAGAAGTTTAATAAAGTGACACTTTTAGAGGATTGAAATTTCAAAATTAGAAATAAAAACAAAGAAGAAAACACGAAGAAATTTTGTTTGGTTAATTTGAATTTTATATAAAATCATGCATTTTGAAAAGTTTACGTTGTCAGTTGCAATTATAGTGTCATTCGTTTAATTATAAGAAATGTTAAATAATAATTATTATTATGGAAGAAAAGGACGAAATATAATAGACAAAACGTAGGTGATGAACAGTGAAGTTTTCCCATCGAATAAGAACAAGAAAAAAAAGAAATGTAATAATTAAGATCCCTATCACCTTGTTAATTAGCAATACTCTTTTTAAATTGTGATAATAATGACAAATATCATATTTGTGTAAAAACTATAAAGGTGATGCAGAACAAAGCGGAAACTTAAAAATTTTCCGTAACTAGATTTTCAAATTTATTCCAGAAAATCCTTTCATGAAATCTGTTTCGAATGTATCAATTATGACGGGAACTCAGCAACTCGCTTGATAATACTGTATTACAAATGATAGATTACATCATGTTGAAAGCTTGAAACAAGCCAAAGAAGACATTACCGCTATACATACTAGCCATATATATATATAATGGCCAATTAAGTTTAAATAATTGTAGCTAATAAAAATTTGAAAAAGCTATAAATGAATGACAGTTGAAATCATAAGTCTCTTTCAGGAAATTCAGTATCGGTGGTTTAGCGAATACTTTAATTATCATTAAGTCTAATATATTCAAATTTCTAAAAAAACATATTATTTGTATAAATTAGATCAGAATCTATATCTATATATTGTTAAAATGTTAATAATAAAGATTATTATAAGATAAATGAATTTGTGTAAATTTTGATAACAATTTAAATTTTTAAATGAACAGAGAGAAAAGTGTTCGTTAGCTAATAACCACTGTGCTTACGTGCTTGTGAAAATTAAAAAGAAAACAAAAAAGAATACAGGTGAACAGAGTGCTAGTTAAAACAGTAAATTCGAAAAATAAGAAAAACTGTTCATTTAAAAAGTTGAGATTTCCGAAAAATTTTTGAGAAAAATTCAAGAAAATTTCTCAATAATATAATTTGCGTAGAAGATAATAACGACGATTTCGCTGCAAGCGATTACGCTGCCAGCGAAGTGGTCGTTCACGCATACGATCACCTTCAGGAGTTGGTACGAATACGATATTGGTTTCTTCCACATGTCCAATTGGTTCACAAGTACGTCCTTCATCAACACGCGCTCGTGAACGTGAACGCGTATAGCCTGGTGCGCATCTATAATTCGCGAATAAAATTTATTTTAAGAGAAAAAACGAAACAGGAAACATATCGACTCTAGACAAAGGTAACATTAAAAAAAAATTCAGTTGACTTACTCCTCACACAAACGTCCGGTTAAACCAGCCGGACAATTACGGCATTGTACTTGCCCATAGGTATCTAAGAAGCAGTCCGATGTACCTCTGAAATGTTTCTTTTATCTTAAAATTCGATCATTTTCTGCTGTTAAAAAAACGGCATTATAAAAGCATGAAATGATGAATTAATGTATTTCATTTACGTCAACCATAACTTACGGGCATGGACAAGGTATGCAATCGAAAGGAGTACCACGTGTTGCATCACCATAAAATCCACGTTTGCACTGTTCACAGTGATATCCTTCCGTATTATGCTCACATAGCTGAAATTAAAATTTAGTGACATAAATTATTTCAAATATTGGCATGTTAATTTCATCAATTAATTTATGAATAAATTAGAATTTTTATTTCATCTCTTATTTAGTCATATAACTTAGCAATAATTTTATTATTGCATTGCTTCCTCGATTGATAAGATGCAAATTTTATATGCCACATTTTAAAACTACCTGTTTTTTCTTTTTTAAACAAAACCAACCAAACATCGACCAAATGAATCACATCCTCTGGGTGAGTGATTATTACACATACAAGCAGGTCTCGTCGCTGCCGGTTGACAATCATGCGGGGTACCTCGACGAGCATCTCCGGTAAATCCGGGTTTACAACGTTCACACTGATCACCTTCTGTGTTATGTTGGCAATCCATGCAGAATCCATGCTCCTATCATGAATAACATAAACAACTTTTTCACTCTTTAATCATCTCAATTTTAAAATTCCTTTTTTGAATTTATGACTTCAAAAATATTTGCAAGAAAAAAGCGCAATATGAATAATTTATCTTTTGCATTTTCTAATATGAATATACAATTTCAAAGATAATTTTATTTCACTTACTAAATCTAATTGAAAAAAAACAAACTTTGTCACATTGTGAAGCATGTCCATGACATTCACAGCGTTCACAGAGACCTAAGTATAATCCACCACCAGTACGAGAATATCCGGGTGCACAATCTTCGCAGGATGTACCAATGTAACCGGGTGGACATTGGCATTGTTCAACCTTAAATATAGCATATTCATTATTTATTTATAATAAATTCGTTTTCATAAAGGGTAATTATAAATATAAAGCAGTGGTTTACTTCGTATTCTTATCATTACTTCACCAAATATAAAGAAGATCAATGCAATATTCAAGTAAAAATTTTCAAATAAATTTTGCTCATAGAATTCAGGTTATATGATGAAACAGTGATCTAATCGCTTGGTTTAATATTGGTACCAACACCTTAGCTTTCTAGCATATTTTACAAATTGAAAAAATGAACAGATTTCAAGAAAAATTTAAATAATTTCAACTTACCTCATAAGCAACTTGACCACTTGTAGCATGCGGTTCAGCATAATCTAGTGAAACACTAATTAACGATGATGTTGAGCATTCATCCATATAAGTCATTTTGATTAACAAGCTATCAAGATCAGCTAAGGCCATTAATAGATGTTCACGTGTGGCTAATTGTCCATCCATTCGTTGCCAGTGATCTTCGAATAGACTTACCTCAATACTATTTTCACGATCCGCATAAGTTGGCTGATGATTAGTATACTGTAACGCAATATCATTGCCCTAAAATTAATATTTCCTTCATTTATAATTCATAAATAAAATACTTACATAATTTATCCACACATAAATAAATCTTTAACTTAAATAATTGCTTGTAAACTGAGAATTTGGAAATATAAGTTGTTTCTGTATGTAAACTGTTCGATAGAAGTCATTCTTTTAAACTTTTTCTCCGTTAATGTTGTTTTAATATACAAATATTCATTTATCCCCTTAAATTAACTTCCTTTTAGGCTCAATTTCAGCAGCAATTTTATGATAAGAATGAAACAAATGTTTGAAATGTTAAATAGCTTAGAAAATTTGCATATTTGCTTAGTATTACATGCAAAAAAAATAAGATAACATACTCGTAAGATCACATCTACATCAGTATTTAATGGTCCAGTACCAGAATAACGAAAGACATATTTTAATGTACCGCCATAACTGGTAACTTTATTACCGAGGAATTGTTTTGGCATTTTCCAATAGAGTGTTTGTCCGGGCATTTCATAAAATGATGAAAATGTTATATCATGTCCTGTTATTTGTGCTTGTGATTGAGGACTGAAAAATAAACGACAATCATTTGGATTAATATTTTTGTTTTTCTGTATTAATATGAGTAAGCCACTTTGAAAATCAAAAATTAAATTCTTCATCTGCACAGATAATAAAAAGCTATTTCAGAAATCAAAAATGATATTTACTTATTCTACTCTATGTCATATAGAAAATATTATTTTTAGCTATTATCTATTAAATCTTTCGACCATTTTAAATTTTTCAAAGTAAAAAAATAAGAAAAGTAAATCAGATTAGAATACATACGTAAATGGACTATGTGCATCGCTGGTAGTAATTTCCAGTTGATCGGTAGCACTTCTTCTATAATCAATAACTACCTGAGTTCTGTAGTAGTTATTTGCAGAGGTGCATTGTTGGGTTACTCCTGAGCAGAAACATGGAATGCAACCTTGTGGATTTCGAGATGCTAAATGGAAAGTGTTGGGTGGACAACGGTCACACAAGGTACCTATAGCATACATCTTACATTGACATTTACCATCATAATCAGGATGTGTACTACGTGCGCCAGCTGCTGAGCATTGGGCACGATGCTGAACAGGTACACAGATACCAAGATATAAACCTTGCGGTGAACGTTCATATCCTGGTGCGCAATCTTCACAGGATAATCCAATATATCCTGAAAACTCTGACAAAGTTGAGCTGAAATCTATTCCATAAAACTTTTACACCTCCAATAAAAAGATTTTTCCCATTTATAAATAAAAATAAAATATATCAATAAATCTTATATATCAAATAAGCAAAAAGTTGACAAGTTCTTGGACCTAATTCACTGAAGAGAGGAAATAGCTGTATAACTATCAATTGATGAAGTTAAATAAAAATTTTAAAATAAGCAAGTAAGAATAGAATTTTTAAACCTGGTGGACAAGAACAATGTTCTACTTCTAAAGCTAATCTCTCTTGAGTATCACGATTAACTGCTATTTCCCAAGTAATATCTCCAAGCCTGCAACAAATTTGATCATTCTTTTCTTGTTTTTTTAACAAAATCAATTATAATAATCAGAAAATTATAATCGTACTGAATGTATTTCAATATTTCGTGGATAAGGAGAGTGCATCGAAAAAAAGTATAGCAAGAATATATATTTTAAATTAAAAAAATTGAGTTCTAAAATACAGCAATAGATACAGCAAAACCTTGTGTACTGTTGTCCATAACAATGTGTAGCACGGATTAACATTAAATCTACATTAGCTAGTACCATCATCAGATTTTCTCGTGTTGCCGGCCTTCCATCTAATTCTTCATAGTTTGCCTGTAAATAATTCGAAAAAAAATTCCTTCTTTTCCAAAAAAGAAAAAAGTCGTTTTTCAGCTGATTAATTTTCTATCAATTAAAAATGGCAAATATGAAAAGCTTACCTCGTATGTGTTGATAGTATATCGGATTGTTTTATCGGAAGCAAAAATATGAGTATCCAATGGACGATGCACCAATGTTATACCGTTACCCTAAAATATAACCGACAATTTTCTACCACATCAACTATCATAATATAAATATCCTTAATTTACCGCACTAGGTATCAAAAATTAATATCCTTTATTGACCACATTAGTCATCATAACATTGAAAATCCCTCGTCGGCTATATCAGCTTTATATAAGAGAGACTTCACGTGCCATTTTTTACAATTACATATTGTAAAATTTAGTTTTTTATAACCCTACAAGCCACTTCTATCTTTTACTATAAATCCAATAACTAATACACTCAATTAACACTTTTAAGTAATAAGTTAATATTGCTTAAATATTAAATTATCACTTCATTTTCAAAATTAATCAAATTAAAAAAACTGCTTCACATTGTAAAATTTCAAATATTTTTATCACATCCGTTGAATGTTTTTCTTGTATAGGTATAATACGGAAATTAATTAAAAAGAAAAACAAATACTTCAAGATAAAAACTTACTTTTAGAACAATCAACGGTTCATTATTCACAGATCCAGTACATGAATACTGCAAATCAAATGCAAGTTCACCACCATAGGCTGTTAGCTGCAAATAAAACAATAATATATAATCCGAAAGAATTCTGTTTTAATTTAATAAATATAAGTAATCATATCAAATGCTAAATAACAAATATTAAAATATGTTCTGTTTGATATATGAAATGGCAAAATATTGTAGAAATTTGGTAATATTTCCTGTTAAGGAGCAAATTTATAAGATTTTTTTTCTTCTGCATAATTTATTGCTCTTCAACATGAATTATTTTTCATGACATATGAATTTTTAAATTGAAAAATATGCATATATGGATAACCCAAACCTTATTTCCATGAAAACGTGTTGGTAATTTCCAATACATTGTTTGATAGGATGGTTCACTGTATGTTACCATACCAGGTTTGTTGTAATCAAATCGTGAACTATGAACTTGTCCATTAATATCCGATATTTGAACACCTCGTGAATCGCCATTCAAAATTAGCTTATCCTAAAAGAAAACAAAAGAAACTCAAAAAATAATATATGTTGAAATAAAGTGATAAGCTTCAAATATAAATTTATATGTGCCGCAATGTGCCAAACAAACAAGAAGAAATTCTGTTGAAAAAAACGAAAAAGTGCATTATAAATTGATTTATAGTTATATAAAGATGAATTTATTACCTTCAAAAAAGCTACGTTTGAAAAAGTTAAAAGAAATTGAAGAGAATATATATTATTTGAATATATCTTTCTCTCTTTAGACAACAAAAAGTGCGAAATAAATTTTGCTACTAAATTCTCTTCTTTTTACAATAATCTAAACTTTGGGGTGAAAAGTACAAAAAAAATAATAAAAGATTATCATCGTTCCAATTACTGCAATTTATTAAAAGAGTCCATTTATTTATTACTTGAATGTTACCACAACTAATTAATAGTAATAGTGTAGGATTAACTATGTATATATATATATAGTTTAGCACACCTTAGCACATTAATTACCACACAAATTAGCACACCAAATAGTGCATAAAAGTAATTAATAAAACTTACACAACCGATATTCTGAAAAGGAAAACATAGAATAAGACGATTGATTAGTGATAATTCAAATTTATTTATAATGTAATCATATATTACATAATATAAATTGCTTAATTATTAGCTTCATACCAATATCTAACAATTTAACATATCGTTATAACATATTGATTTAATTTTTATCAATTACTATCAGTAAATTTCTTCATCATCTCAGCTTGTATTGCTGCTAACATACCCATTATTACCTGCAGTATACTTACTATAAAGTTTAGTCTTTTGCGAAATCCATATCGTTAACCATTCCTATTATCAATAATTGATTCATATCTCGATTTATGTTTATCAGAAGACTACTTTACCGCCAAAAATTATCAGAAAAAAATGATTTTTACTATTTCCTCCTGTTATCAACTGACTGCTATAATTGATCAGAACTTTTTGCATAATTTGCAGCTGATACAGTTATTTTAAAAGTTCAACTCTTTCATTTATCAACATAAAGGAAAAGAAAAAGATAAAGGATTTAAATATGTTATATCTAATTGTTTTAATCATAATTTCATCGGTTTTTTCAGTAAATTTAATTTTTAAGTAGAAATTTGCCAAACAATGATGCATTTGGTTGATTTTTCTTTCTAGAAAACTTGAAAAGGAAAAAAAAGAAATATTTACTGGCTAATAATAACTAAAAGCCAGCTTACTTTTGTCCTATACCATGTCGATGATTTACATTGATCGGTAACACCAAAGCAGAAACATTTTAAGCAACCCTGTTGAACTTTCTCATTCAAATGATATGCGCCTCGGCTACATGAATCACATTTTAAACCTACCACCAGTGGCTGAAAAAGGAAAGATGAAATAGGAATATTGGAAAATTTTTTAAATTTTCTTTTTTCAATGACACAGTCAGTACATACACATGTGAGCGCAATGTCATAATATTGATCGTAATGGATTATCAATATATTGGGTAAATGATGGTTTAATTTTATGCAATTAAAATTTGAAGGGAAGCTAACCTTACACTGACATTGGCCTGCATGATCCGGAATTGGACTTACAGAACCGATCAAATTGCATTGTGTTTTTTCTTGCATTTCAGGAGCTGGAATATTAACGATGCGAACGATACAATCTGGTGTGGCTAATACTCGGCCCTTAACGTTAATTGCTTCGCATGTATAGGCACCTTGGTCAAGTGGCCTAGAAAATATAATCATCCAAGTTTCGATGGGAATATTTAAATTTGCATTCAATTCATTTACTTTATCTTTTATTAGCATGAATATTGTAATAGATAATACTAGTTCAAATTATTTACTTCAGTATTAAATCGAAATGCTATTAATCTATTTAAAAGGATAAATTTACAAAAGTTTGCCATATCAAACTTGCAATATTTTAATAAATATTAAAAAACTCTAAGAAGTAAATTCCAATTTTTTAATCATTCATTAAAAACATCCAAATACATTCAACCTAAATTAGTCATTTCATTTCTTTCAACTTACCTTTATTTCATGAAATTTATTAAATTTGATAAGGAAATAAAAAAGGAATAATTGATAGAAGTTGCGGTAAAATAAGTAAAAGATTAAATAAATATTGCCACCTTTCTTTTTTTCTTTACGCTCCCTCTTTGAATGATTTCTGTTTTAGAAACAATTTTTGAAAATAATTTATGAGAAATTTATCGAAGACAACTGTTTCCTAGACATCTGCTCATCATCTTAAGCATTTTCTTTGATATTTTACAGAATATTTTAGCTCAACTTCCTCTTCCTCTGAAGAGATCTCTGATTGGAGTGGAGTGCAAATGACTCATATATTCGGTATTTAACAAATTACTGCAAAATAGCAAAGAATGAAAAAGAGAAACGAGAATAAGCGTTTAAGTTCATTTGTAAAATATTTTAATCAATCAATCTTAAAAGTTATTTAATTTACTTTTCAAAAAAACAAAGGCACATTGCATTATTTCGCTTGTGATAGTAATATGATATTTGGAGTAATTTTCTTTTTAATTTAGGAAGTATTTCAATAATATTTTTACTATCGAATTCTTATCGTTCATTTCTTTGATTCATTTAACAAAAAACTGTACAAAAATCCATATGTAATGACCATATATTTATTTCACTAGATTTATTAGTGACTTAATCACTAACAAATATGATTTCTAATTGTCATATAATTATAGAATAATGCTCAACCACTTAATTCCTATTATTTTCCTCTATTCTCTTCAAGGATTAAAATTATACATATATTTCGAATTTTACTTTATATCATTCCAATTATTTAAGGAGTTGGAAAAATTATTATTCTTAGATGACTAAGTAATATTAATATAATATGGAATCAATATTACAAAAATAGACAATTATCTAATTTGATAGTAAATTTTTGAATGAATTATCACTCATAGGTTTTGTTAAAAGTTCGTTCATACTTTTCATGAGAATTAAAAAGTAAAAAAAGAAAAGTAAGGACATACTGTGCGTTGTTCACAGTAAGTGTACCGAGACCACCCTCAGAATGCTGTGTACACCTCGGTGGATCACAAACGGGACCCCAATTAAGACGCCAGTTGATATACGGTTCAGGTACAGCTACCGCTTTGCATGTCAACTGGAAAGTACCACCAGCTTTTACTTGCTTATTCGTTTCCGGTGGTTGTACAATTGTCGGTTGTACGCATCCAATCTTTAATAATATATCATAAATTACATTTCTTAATAATTAACTCGTGCAAAAAAACATCATGAAAATTTTTCGTTCTATTTCCAATTTTTTGCAGAAAAATTATTGCAAAAAGAGCGAGAACTTTATATTAGGAGCAAATTGCAAATAATATTAAAGAAATTGCTCGAATAAGTTTTTATTATTATTATGTACATAAATTTGAAATGATAATTCTGCTTTCATTTATTATCATTTCTTCTTTTCATTATTTAAAAATAATTAACGCTTCGCCACCTAAGAGTAACCCAAATAATTGCTACTTTAACTGTCGTTATGCCGTATGTAAGTTATCTTTTGCAGATAAAAAAAGAAAGCGAAAATTTCTTCGATGTAATGAAATACATATCACAGCGTAATTTGGTCATATTGAATATCGCGGAATAATCACTTCAAATTTAAATATTATCCTTTTCAATCCCTTCCTCCACCTATTTTAAAATAAAAACCTCATCAGATCCATCCTGACAATCATTGGTACCATCACAATGGAAACTAAGCGGAACACACTGTTGACCATCGCGACACTTGAATTCACTTGTGGCGCAACCATCAGATGGAGCTCGATGGCTACAGGCTTGTTCATCTGAATTATCGCCACAATCATCGTCACCATCACAGAGCCACATCTTTTGCACACAACGACCATTATTGCATTTGTATTCATTCGGTTCACATGAACGCAATGACGGACAATTCTGTAATTAAAACATTCGTAACATGGAAATGAAATTTATTAATTGTTTAATTAAGAAATAAAAACTAATCTGATCCATAGATTATCGAAGTTATTCCGATTCATTTCTGATTCTAAAGTTTTCAAAACTTTCCTTCCATCACAAAGTCACTTTTTTACTTATACTATTTACAGTGCCGATGATATGCATCGAAATTTGTTATTGAGAAGATTTTAACTCACTTCAACTTCAACAGACTGTAAAATTACTAACCTGTTCATCACTACGATCCCGGCAGTCTGGTTCACCGTCACAAATATAATCACTTTTCACACATTCGTTATTACCGCAAGCTCGTTCATCAACACGGCACACACCGGTCTGTGGTAGAATACTTTGGAACTCTTGTGGCCCATCTGCAGCGGAAAAAAAGAAAAGATTAAATTGCCCGAAACTCGCCACCTAGCTGCAGGAGAAAAGAAACCTTACCTGCCAATTGTTCATCAACTCGGGATATTTCTATAAAACTTATCTTTTATTCACCAATTGATTTCATTGAAAACATCAAACAAGACCACTACACGAAACTATTGAAAGTCTGTGTAAATACTGCACAAATTTAATTTGAAAATAATTGCAAAATCATGATGTTAAATTTGTAGTAAAAAGTGAAACAACCGAAAGTCAGCGTAAAATACTGATTTAAATATTTTTATTATTTCACTTTTACATACATCAGAAAAGTTTCTCTCTACATGATCGATCAATCATTTCTAATTCGATGAGACGATAATAACACCATTATTATTAAGTTGCCTTAATGATACTTCTATTAAATTGCTCCTGTCTTGAAATAATTCCAACATTATCGAAGCATTTGCCTCAATTCAGTCTGTCTAATTAGTACTTTTAAATTATATGTGAAATACTAAAGTTTTTCAATAAGAATGAAACATTGACGAAAATATTTTAACAAATTTGATCCATTTAAAATCAGTGTTTCATTTTCTTTCGGACAAATATTAACAAAACAGACAGACAGACCGACACAAAACACATAAACGAATATATGTATGGGTAATTGAACTAATCGAGATTTAATATCAAATTCAATACAATAATAAACTGCAAACATTTTTCACTAAACAACAACAGTAATCACTAATTGTTAACACACTAAATAAAATTTCAATTTAAATTTAAATTGCTAATTTGAAGAGAAGATTGAATGAAGTTTTTTGATATTTATAATATTAAGATGAATTAATTTCACACACTTGAAGAACGTATTTTTTTGCTTTAAAAGCATATTTGATTTGATATGAAACTATATTAATTAAAAAGCAGAGTAAAATATATTTTGGTCAAATATTCAAGTTAAGAAAGTATGTTTTGACAGCGACGTTTGAATTAATATTTATATCTCTATCATAAAACAAAGGAGAAATAGATGAAATTCAAATTATAGATAAATAGAAAGGAAGAAAAACTTCGATTTCAACAAATTCTCTATAAAATATTACTAATGAGTTCAAAAAAGGAAAAAAGTGCTAAAATTACGTGTGATATTAATTTGAAACTTACAAAAAGAAATTTTATTCCATAAAACATAGAATTCTTTTTCAGTTGATAAACTTTATATCCATCTTAATTAACAATCAATAAGTCAATTTATAATTAAAACAAGGCAAAATACTTCAAAATACAAAACATTAAAACTCATTCTTTTGTTTTCCCAATCAAAACAAATGATCGGCATATTTACTTTTATCTATCAGTTCTTTTTACCGATCTGTTAGCTTTTCAATCTTCTTTTCATCTCTGATCTAACTTATTTTTAATAAAGAAGAAACAAGTTCATTTCAGGTACTTTTTCTTCCCATTTCTTGTCATTCAATATTATTTTCTTCAACAAATACTACAAAAACAGGTTCGTTTCATTTTATCGAATATTTATTTGTATGCTTTCAACCAAACAATTCTCATTTTTAAAATGGAAAAGAAAAGTAAAAATGAAGTAAATTCGGTTGGCAATAATAACCACTCGTTTAGATTTGTTTTCTTTTTCAATTTCAACCTTTTATCTTTCACCTTTCCACCTATTAATATTTTGCATGAAAAAAATATTATATGTATTTGATTTAAAATAAACAAATAAATATATAATATTTTTTAAAATAAAAATTATCTTATGAAAAAGGATACATTATATTGTTAATTGAACAATAGACATTTTTGAATAAACTTATTATTTTATTAAATATATTAGTAATAAATTATAATGAAAAATTAAAGATATATTTGTTGAAAAAACAGAATATATTATTTGAGATATTTACAACACATATTTTTTAAAATTCAAAAAATAAAGTATCATTTTCATTTTAATCGTTTAAGCGTATGTGATACTGAGTAGTGGTGTGGGTAACCACTATGATCGTTTGTTGCAGAAAGTTACAACAATCAAGAATCCTATCTTTTCCCCTTTTCTTTCTTTGTAGAGATAAAAAACGATTTCTTCCTCCCAATGAAAGAACTCTTTCCTGAATTAATGCTTAAGAAATGACTGGTAGTAGAAGATAAGGTTTTTTTTTCCCGGAATGTAAAATGAAAGAGCTGGAAAAGTTAATAAGTTTGACCGGATATGACATTGATATAAACAGCCGAATCATTAGAAAAGCATTAATTATAATTAGATTTATTATTATTTGTTATCTGATCCAAAAATTACATTCTTTTAAAATTTTTACTCATTTATGCCGTCCTAAGATATATAAATATAGGAGACTACTAATGGTTAAAATTTCAATTTTTTAAGTCAGAAGAAAATGGAAATTTAATTTTTTTCACATTTTAGCAATTTAACCGTAAAGCAAACATAACCATAATGAAAATATTGTCAACATTATTATCATTAATTATTATAGTTGAGAAAAGGGAAAGAGAAATGAATTATCATTCCAAAAAGAAAGAAATTATTTGTAAAATTTTATTTTATTAACGAATATGTGATTCAACATACTATTTCAAACTAAGGTTGTGCGAAAATACAGTTGTAGCTTCAGTACGATACTAAAACAAAGTAGTAAAACGTAGTAATTATGTGCAGGCCACGACTGGATGAGAAGAATTGCTGTTAATCTGTTTAATCTCTCAAAAGTTGCTAAATAAATTTAAAGTCCGGTATCAGACGATGTTGTCAGCAAATTTTCAGGCCAACTTTTGATGTATTTCAATAATTGCATTAATTAACTTCATTCAGTGTAGAACTTACAAGATTGCACGTTTAGTTGGGCAGATGCATCATAGTTACGTCCGCCAAAAGTTGCTGAACAAACGTATCGTCCACTATCAGATAATGTCGCTGATGAAAATTTTAATCGCCCGTCTATTTCATACGCTGAAGTAGGCATTGGTGCATCGTAACGAGTCCACCGTACTTCCGGGTACGTAACTCCATCAGGGGCACGTGCACGGCAGTTAAATGTAGCATCTTGTCCTTCATAGATGCTTTCTTCGATTGGATAAATGGTAATTTGTACTGCTAAAATGGAGCGGCAACTACTATTTAGTGATTTATGGTGTCAATTTTGAGTCTGGTGGGAAATTAAAAGTCGAGTGATTTTACCAACTAAAGAAAAGACAATGGAATAGTTAAAAGAATTTCAATGCTTCTTGTCCATGAAGTCAAAGTTGAGAAGGAAATATTGGGTAAAAATGAAAACACTAAATAAAAAAATTATTATTGCAAATAAAAAATCCGAAATCGCGTTCAGTTTTCAGTACTGAAATGAAAAAATTGGAATTAATCCTAAATAACTATTTAATAATATCTATATTTATGAACTGTGAAACTAACAATGTGAATGGTAGTGATCGACATTTTGATCTGAAATATGATACATTTGATTGATTTCTCTTCAAATATCACTTAAATTAAATTATTAGTTCATTTGTGCTTTAAACAATAAATAAATTTGAATTATCCTTGCTATTTATTATCAATTGTTCATAATGTGAAATCATTATGCTAACATGCAAATTGAATTGATGATTTTAACACATTCACGCTTTATCGAAGACTGTCAATAATTTTAATTTTTTAAATCTTTTTTTTCGTTTTCATGTGTAAAACATATACGGGAAAAATTACTTGTTACTCAAAAAATTATTAATTGAGAAATTATTATATGATTTTTTTTTTTAAATTCAGCTTCGCATAATTTTAATAATTAATACTAATATGGTTAAATGATAAACTTTGAATTATCGTAAATTGAAATCCTCTGAAATCTTCAAAATATTCAGCTATTTCTCTCTAACTTTTTTGTCTCCTCAAAAAACTTACACCGATTATAACTCCTTTCATTCCATGCTTTAATAGTAGCGATAGAATTTAATAATAATAATTGTTGTACTAGTACCAACGGCGATATCAATATCTTTAGCCGGCATAACTCCCTCATACCTGTATTATTATATTAATTTATATCAATATTCTTTTTTTCCTTTTTCAAACCGTACCGCATAAAAAGAAAAATGAAAAATTGATATTATATATATAAATATCCAAAGTAAATTTAACGTTGTTTTATATGGAATCCAAAAAAAGAGAAATGATCGAAGCTCAGCTGAGAAGATAATAAAGATAAGTGAAAGAATTACAAGTGCTTGCATTTACGATGGAAAGTATTGATTGCAATGCTACAAAATATTTTAAAAATTAAAAATTATAAATTTAAAACTCCTATTCTTCCTTTCTCATCTAACATGAAGATTGTATCTGCAATAGTATTATGTAATAATCAAACAAAGATTAATTAAAAATTAAATGGAAGGGAAATATTGAGAAGTGAAAAAAGAAGTATGACAAATAAGGAAAATTATCAAGAATTACAATAATTCTAACAAGATTGACAAATTTAACTTTTCAAGTGAAATAAAATTTGAATAGCGAATTAATAATCTAAATGATTAATTAATTAATTAGTTAAGTGTAGAAATGAAATTGAGTTCCTTCAGTAAATTATTTTTCCTTAACGATAATAGTTTTTTCTATTATCAAAAAAAGCATATTATGGAGAAGAAAAATATTTGAAATGACAATGAAAGCTTATTTATAAATTCATTAAACAATTTTATATACAAATTTTGTGTCATTCATTTGGCATCTAAGAAAAGCAAGGAAATTCAAAAAAAGGAAAAAATGGCTTAATTTATTGATAATATATCAAATGGATAATTGGAAAAACAAAATGCTAAATTAATTTAAGATTTCTGGTTAACATTAAAATGTTGTTGTTTCCACCTATGGTAAATTACATGGTTCACAATGACACATTGAATATTGCTCATACATTCAACTAAGTGTTATAGTTAATTCTGTCAATATTTATGTGCTTATAAAAAATGTTTTCACAACCAAACTAAAATTTAACGATAGAATTACGGGTTGAAATATAATTTGTTAATACTATTATGAAACAAATTCCGCCATTCATTCTTTTTTTAATTGATTCTTGAAATTATTATAAAGATTCTTATTGTTATTATTAGAGAATAATTTAGTATAAAACTTCATCACCAAAAGAAAGCAAAAATATTGAAACAAAGCAATTCACTATAATGTAATTTCAATAGACAATATAGGAAGCTATCGAATAAATTAGGATGATAATTTCATTAATCATTTGTTTTCAGATTTCAATAAATAAAATAATAATAATTTATTGATTGAAAAAAAATCAGAAAAATTTCTCTTACAACTGATATGATAAAATTATCATTTGAAATGAAAAAAGAAATACCCAACTTTTATGGAATTTCTTTAACAAATATAAATAAATTAATAAATTGAATAATTAACACATAAAAAGAGAGTTAAAGTTAGTGATAAAAAGAATGAAAAACAAAAAATGAAACACTTTATAATTAACAACTTTCCTGATAACAGAAAAGAAAAAGGAAGGAAGAGTAAATGCTCATTTTTGAATACTTTATGAAATTCATCAATAGTAAAGAAAGGAGAATAATTGACAGACGAGAAGGACCAGATGGGAAAGAAAAGAATGAGAATGATTCTTAGTTAAAAGGTATGTTTATAAGTGATAACGATTGAAGATTTTTTTTTCTGTTAATCATTATTGGTTTCAATAAGTGATAACGATTGTACAATATACATGAAATTTTCATTTTCCTTCTTATGTTTTTTTATTTCCAAAATGAATATTTAAAAAAGACTTCTACTGCTAAAAAAATATAACGGGAAGAAATTACTAATTCTTTCCTGTCCCTTTCTTCCTTACTGATAAGCATAGAAAATAATCAGTTAAATGATATATGATATTAATCATAACTGAGTAATCAAAATTTTCCATTTCCTAAAGTAATATTTGAACGTGAAATTAATTGATTCCTCCAATTTACATTATTTATTAGTAAAAATGAAAGATGAAGGAAAGAGGAAGAAAAATGGATGAAAAATGAGAAATTTACCTGAATATGTATAAAATTGCAAAATTGTTTGATTATGATAATTTCAAACTAATGAAATGTCATTTGTCGGAATGTGTAACGGTGAAATTTAAGAAGAGTATAATGTGATGGATAGGAAGTATTATGAATTACCTAAAAGTATTATGCAGAAATTATGGTTGTTTAGAATATATCAAAATTTTTATATCCAACAAGATAAAAAATAAAATTTCAACTTATAAACTTAATAATACTTGAATTAAAACGAAAATTAATCAAAAAGATAATTGTAAGCCAAATTAGACATTGAAATATATTTTATGATTTTATGAAATCAAACGGTAAGATTGTATTCAATACTGTCGTATGAAAGTAAAATTTTAAAATTTAATAATTAAAATGCTATATTATCGTACGCTATATAATTATGTAAATTACATATGTGATTTATACCATACCATTCATAACTATAAAAAGAGTTCTAAAAGTGATTTCACATATTCAGTACATTTTAGAAAATTAATTCTTAATTATAATAATTCAATAACGCTTGAGATTTGTCCCAATAATTCATCAGATTAATTAGCAACATATAGATTAATCAAATTAAAATTTCAGTTATTAAAAGTAATCAAACAATTATTCCATGTTGAAATAATTTTGTATACTTTCTAAATAGATTAAAGTTAAGTTTAAAAATTTTAATAAGAATTAAGTTTAGAAATTGCTACATTGAAGAAGATAAGGAAAAAGTTAGTTGGTTAAGCAAATTTAAAGAGATTGTGAAGGAACAGCAAAAGATTAATGAAAAGAGCTAAGCTGCAGTTTTAAAGAATTTCAAATGGATGAAGTGAGAAAAGAAAAAGTGAAAAGGAAATGATTAGATTACACATAGAGATCGAATGTAAGTTCATTATAAAAAATGGAACAAAATCCTTCCTTATATTAAACAAATATTATCAAAATTTTAAGGAAGAAAAATCTTTTAAAACGACTAAATATTATACAAAGAGAATTCCCCACAAATAATTAATTTTAGTATAAATAATTTAAGCTAATCGATTTCTTATTTTCCTTCTTTACAACATTGCAGCACAGAAAGTATGAAAAAGCAATTCATTTTCCACTTAATTGTGTAGTTTTTACATTTTCTCCTATTTTTCTTCCCTTTCAATTTCATATTTAAAACCTAATATATAATATCTTCACCAATTATCTCCTAATACATTTATCATTCACAACTATACTACAACTTTCAAGTCAATCTCTATTGAATAATTGGCATAAGTCTCATAGTTAGCCTAATGGATAATCCAAAAAATTATTAAATTGATGCAAATGCTTGGATGAATTCCTCGACATATGTCAATAAGTTTTCAAAAAAAGAAAGTAAATAAGAAATCAACTCAAAACATAATCATGATTATATATAACGAATCAATTAAAAGTACCTAATGGCGATTATGTATAATGATTTCATTCAAAAGCATAATCACGACTACACATTCTATAATGATGTAATAATCATAAGAGGCAATAAAACGATGATTAAACTCCAACTGATGAAAATATGGCCAAATCCGAAAGATTGAAAGGTATGAACCGGAATTAGGCAAAATGCCATTGAAGAAAAATTTGTCTTTTTTTTTGAATTTTAGAAAAATGAAAACAAAGCAGTGATGAAATTTTCTGATCAATTTTCCAAAGCATTTAATATTTGTATGAATATGTTAATATCAGAGCGGAAGATTAAAAAACAATGAAGAAAGAGTAATGATAGAATGATTAATGAACAGACTGATATCGATTATCATATAAATACGTATTAGTATTACTTTTACCTATTCGTTTATGATAATGAATGATAAAAAGTATTCGACAGAAAAATTTAAAAATGAAATAATTCCCGGAAAAATAATGTAAAGTTTAATACTTCATTTTAGTGTTGAAAGAATAGGAGAGTGAGAAGTATTTCATTCTCAAAATAATACAATCATTATCTTTTCAGATGTTCAGACTTGTAATTCGATAAAAGAATTTTTATATCGTTATCCTCTTCTTCTTATTCTTTCACTTCTTTAAGATTTCTTTCATTTCAGATCTAGACTAGTCTCAACGTTATCGTCTTCATCTGAAACTTAGTCTGAATATCTTACCATTTGAGCATCATTTCATCTTAAACTTTATCTGAATATTGAATTGAGAAGATAACACTGAAATTCATTGATACCATAATAATTATTAAAGTTTCAATATATTCGAAGTATTGGAATTATAATCAAAAAATGGCAAGTGGGATGGATGACATGATAACATATAATCACAGAGATCGTACTAATCATATCTTATCTACCAAATCCAATCAATTATTCTGTTCCTTATCCTAACCGATAATCGCTATATAGCTAGAAAAATTAGTCATTTCTTATAAAATTTTCAGAAAAGAAATGATAAAAAAAAGACAACATTATGAAGACAAGTAACAAAATTTAAAAACTTGAATTTTCATTAATGAATAAGGAAAATGAACGAAATAATAATTATAATTAATAATAATAATAATAGTAATAATAACAAAAGATAGCAATGATTGCCTTTTTATTACAATTCCTATCGACAGTGCTGTAAATAGCACCACCCACATGCTTTTTTTAAAAGAAAAGTTTCTGAACTTTAAGTATACAGCATACCCATCTTTAAGCTTCATTGTTTTTTCCACATCAAGAACATTGAAATATCTATCATCAATCAACCTAATTTCTCGTTCCACACTGGCAACAAGAGGAAGGAGAAGAACATCAATATCACAAACTTCATTCACATCCGCTACTCCTTTCACAAATACACACATGTAGGAACACATGAACACACACATACACACTATAATATAAACGTTCCTTCACATTTATAAATACACAGCAAATCTTCAACGAACAATGTAATAACTCAGCGAATACTTCAATTCAATGGAATGTAAAATGAAAAAACGGAATTTTTTTTTGACTATGTTTATTACAACTGTTTAAAAAGTTTTCCAATCCATCAATTGATTGATTTATTTTGCCCTTTTTAAAATGGGTTTTGTTTAATTAAAAACATATAAGTAATGTTTAATGGATGTACAATTAATTAATTAATTAATTAAAGGATAACAATTGTGATTATTCAATTATCAAATAATTTCTATTCCTATGTGTATTGAAATAAATTATCAGAAATTGAATAAAATGAAAGAATATGCAATGACATGAGCTAATCATTTCAAGTAACGACCATAATGAAGTATTGTAGTAACTATCAATTTCCTTACGCATAGCTTATATTCTCTGAATTTTGATGTTAAGCTTTGAAGTTATCCTTTCTGTTCTGATGTTCCTCCTTTTCCTTCTTCTCCTCTTCCTTCTCTTCTTCCTGCTCCTCTTCTCCTCTTCTTCCTCCTTACAAACACACTGAATGAATTTCAGCCTTTTTTAATACAGATGATCATAAAGTCTGGCGATCAAAGAATGTCCCGTTTTAAAAATTGAAAATTTTGCAACAGACGGAATGAAATCTAAGTAAATAAATGAAATTTTCTTCATTTATTTCATTTAACTTAAATTTATTTTAGAAAAATAATTTGAAATTCCATTTTGAAAAAAATGACAAATAAGCGATGATAAAGTATAACTCAAAAAGATTAATTACATCAATTAATAATAATTATACTTTTCCTAATGTAACCTAAATTTATTAAAGATAATTTTAAACTATTTTATCAAATGAAAAATAATTAGCATTAATTAGTAAAGCACACTTAACTAAAATCATACATTTATTCCGTCCATCATGCCTTTTTCAATTTCTTAACATTCTTATTAACATATTGAGTTGAAAAAATGAATAAATATATCCTTTAAAACAATATATTATAGTTCATTAAATGGAAGAAAGAAAGGTTTTTGTAACTTTTTTCGGTCAAAAAACTTTATGATTTTTTTAATTGGATTAATAAAGGTAAAAAATGAGGTGAAATTTTATGCCATCCGATCTAACCTCGGCATACTATCCAATTTGCCATTTCATTTCCTAAATATGATTTCATGATTCACTATGAACTTTTAAAAGAAATTTAATGTGAAATAATGTCTAATGCAACATTTCATGCAACTACTTAATACGTTCTTCTCGCATTGGGATAGGAATTAAATTTCTTCGAATTTTTTTCATAAAATATATTTTAATTGTTTTAAGAGATAATAGTTGTGGTAAAATGAAAAGGTAAAATTATACATTATAATTTTCACCTCGAAATTTAGACAATTCCAACTATATCTCATTTAAAATTTGTTATTTATGACAGATTCTGAATTATGAAACAGTTAAATAAAATCGATTGTTATTTGCCATTACTCATTCATTTTGTGGTTATTATAAAAATTAAAAATTAAAATATAGTTAAAATTTTCAAAATTATATTGTCCAAACAAACATTTTCCTTTTTGTTAAGTTAATTTCGTTCGCTTCCAAATTCTAAATTACAATATTTTGTCGAAATGAAACCGAAATTCGGTGAACACTCAAATGAGAATAGAAATGTGAAAAATTAATAAAATCTCAGTAAAAAAGTAAAAAGAAATTTATATATGTTGCAACATAATAACTAATCAATTATTTAATGAAATGATAATCATTGATATTGGTAAAAATGATGATATTAACAGTGAGCTTTATATAGAAAATTTCTTTTAATTAATCTAAATAATTCTTAACTTTTTTAATTATTATTTTAATAATAAATTACCATTCATTAGGTAAGTTTTTTCAATAAAGTTATGAAATAATGACAGAACTTAGAACTAAAAATTATAGTAATATATCAAAATAATTTAAATTATGTAATTCTTAGGAAAAAAATTGGATTGACATAGAGCACTCAATATGACCAAAAATGTTGTTTATCATGTACATACTAAATGGGAGTGGAAAGAATAAGGGAAGGCAATTTCCATGTGATTTTAGATTGTGGTATAGTGAATGATGTTGAAATTGTAGCATCGGTATAAACGGAAGGAAGAAAGAGAAATTGACGCTTCTGATTTTTACCCATCTCGAATACCCCGTTCGTAAAAGAATTGGAAAATTTATCACCCCTGTACACCTCATTCGATTTATATTATCACTCATCAGGGAAACGATAGATAGATAGTTATCAATTAACAATTAACGGTTGTTTTTTTCTCACTCATTGCTAATAATAACAAAAATCTCGTCAACATACAATAAATAATATTATAGATTAATTAGATGTAATCCATTTTATCAGATTATCATTTTTATCATTCAATCAATCTCAAAACTTTCCATATTCCAATTCATAATAACGACATCATGATATTTATTTCATTGAATGGCAAATTATCCTTCAAAAAAACAAACAGCTTAATTATACATTAACATTTGATATAACATGTAATGAAATTGCTTTGAAAAAGTTTTGTAAATAATACAATCATTTTAAAGATTTAAATTTATTTATTTTCATTTCCTCGGAATAATTAATTTAGTCAACGACAGTTTAATGTTCTGGTTGAAATTAGAATATGTCCCATATAAAACAAATCAAAATTGAAGAAATTAGTTTAATGTATTCGATAATAAAGTATTATTATCAATATCAATTAACATTATGGATAATTTTAAGTCCATTTCAAGTTTACAAATATTTTTAGAAGATTTTAATTACGCCAGATATAAAAGATTACTATTTGCTTTCGCTATTTGTTTCACCTTTGTAATAAATTATCCTAAATTCAAATACTGAAAATTATATATTTTAGTTTTAATTAAAATCCATTTAAAGAATTAATAGATAACAAAAAAAATTATAGAATAGTTTTAGTAAAGAATGATAATAATTAGAAAAAAATGCCACAATTTTTGAATTATTTCTTCCAATCCGTTCGTTTCTTTAACAAATGATCGAAGGAAATGAATTGTTTTTAGATGATAATTTTTCAATTTTTTTAATTTCAACTGTTAAGTTCAACGATAATTTCGATAATTAAATAGGCCAAAAAACCATTTTCAAACAAATTAGGAATGTATGGAATGCATTAACGTAAAAATTGGAAATGTTATTTTTCCGGTTGCTTCTTCTTCTTCTTCCTATTCTCATTAATTAATATCCGGAAATTCCACATCTTTTTCTTTTTCCTTACATTCTTCTCTTCATAAATAACAAAAGAATGAATTCTTTTTCTAGCATAAAATAATGATTAAATAGAATATCTTTAATTCCCACTTCTTAATTAACCATCTTTTCTACTTTTCTATTTTTATTAAACTTATTCTTTCTTTTAATTTTTATTTTTGCCTTTTCCATTTCTTTTTTATTTCTCTTTCTCTTTCCTCTTCCTCTTTCAGATGAAAATAGTTTAATTACAAAATGCTTCTTGTCAGCAATACAGAATATTTTGTTTTGCAATTCTATATTGATAATTTCATCTTATTTCATTTTTCATATGATCAGAAGAAACTTTGTAGAATTCTTAATCCCAACTTTGAATGAAGGATTTATTAGCATTAATTACTTCAACCATTATATTAATGATTTCGTCCCGAAATAGATAATTTCACTTCTTTTTTAAATGAACAAGTGAAATTCCTAACCTTTTCATTCAATTTTTGTCCTCTGTCACCATCTTTCTTGAATTTATTCAGTTTAAATAACGTCAATGATTGGGATTACTTCTCTTAGATTTTGATAATAATAGATAAAAGAGACGAAAATAAGGAATGATGAATATACAGATATACAATACAAATTAGAAATGCATTCAAACGTTTCGCAGAACATTTATATAAATTATCATATTAAGTTATGAATCTCGCATGCTGAAATTTAAATCTTTTTCAGGATTCTTCTAAGCAACTATCCTTAATTTTCCATTTCTTAAATTTAAATGGATGGTTACCATTTCATCGAATAACTAAAAACATGCTCCTTTTCAGGTCTTAAATTTGAATCACATTTAAATGATTGCCAAAAATGAAATTAATATAGCAAAGTAGAGACCATAGAAAATAAAGAATCAAAATATAAAGTTAAGATACTTTATTGATTTCCAAAATATTTGCAAGTAACTACTTTATGATAAGGTAATAGATTAAATTGAAAGGATATACAAAATATAGCAAAGGTTATGATGTAAGGTGTAGCGAAATGAAGCAGAAACCTAAAACAACATCAAAATATGAATGAACTGATATCAGTTTTTACTTCTAAAAATTACCTGCACCTTTACTTCCGAAGAAAATTACTAAATTTTATTGAATCATTTACGTTTAAGAGGTATAAAATTGTTTGGATAATTAATAAAACAAATCTGGATAAAAGCAAGGCTTATTTTAATGCTGATTTCAAATCGATGAAAACCTAAAAACTGAATGGAACATAGAATGAAGATGAAAGGTAACTTACATGCCGTTGGTTTGGAAAATTGTGAAACTGATTGCTTTTCTGTTGCCGAATGACAGAGCATTTCGTCGGAACCGTCAGAACAATCCGTTTTTCCGTCACAATGAGCAGTTCTCTCAATGCATTCACCGCTAACACATTGATATTGTTGAATAGTACAAATTTCACCCGCTTCAACCACTTCATATCGTTCACGAGCATTCGCATCCGTATAACCGTCATTATCTATCTGAAATTAATTACATGTAAAACATTATGTTATATTATGAAATCATGTCCAAATTGTGAAATCTCGAAGAATTAGTCAGGCAACTTTTTCACGTAAACCAAAATCTATCAACTTAAAAATGAATCTAACGGTTGACATTTTATCTTAAGTAGTCTGAAAATTGAAATCCTCCTTAAAACAATCCATAAATCATAATTTACTATGATAATTGCAATCATCGAAAAAGATTAATTATACTTGGAATTATGAAATGATCAGCGATAACGAGAGGGGTACTGTGAGTAATGATTTAGAAGGATAGCATTAAGATAACAATACATTGGATTGAAATGAATCATAAGTTTCGTGGTAAAGAAGAAGGTAGGTTACAAGTCAATTGGTAAACGTATTATGATTTAATTAATGAATACAAAAATTAATTTCAAATAAATTAAAGTCATTGACATACCTCATTTTCCTTATCCCGATCGTAACCTTCTAACTCAAGTCTCCGCCGTTCCTCACTTTCCCTAATCCGGACTCCTTCTACAGTCATTTGATGTTTTTCATATTTTCCTGTATCTTCAACTTTTTCTTCCATTTCAGGCTTCTTCCTCGACTCACCATAATTAACTCTCGATAACTCCTCCACAAGCCTGCGATCTTTCTCGACATTTCTGCGATCTTCCTCGATTTGCCTGCGATCTTCCTCAACACGCCTGCGATCTTCCTCTAGACGTCTTTGGTCTTCTTCCAATCGTTGTCCGTCTTCCTCCTCCTTTTCCTTCTGCCTCTTTCGTTCTTCCTCCTGTCGTCTTTGTTCATTTTCCCTATAACTTTGTTGTTGTTCCTCTTCAAAACTCTTCCATTCCTTATCAAAAAGTCCGTCCTTAGCATCTTCCTCACTTTTTTGTTTTCCTTGCTGTCGTCCTAATTCCATCTCTTGCTTGATTCTTCCGTGTTCTTGTCGTCCTGATTCCATCTCTTGTCTCACCTTTTCCTTTTCTTGTCGTTCCCACTCCCCTTGTTCTTGTCCATCTTCTTTTTCTCTTTCATACTCCTTCTCTCTTCTTTGCTGTTCGATCTCTTGTCTTCGTCTTTCTTTTTCATAATATTCTTCCCTTATCCTTTTCTTTTCCGCTCTTTCTCGTTCCTCTTCTCGTTGTTGTCGTTCTTCCTCTTCTTCTCTTCTTTTCTGTTGCCTTTCTTGTTCTTCCTTCAGTTCTTTCTCCTTCCCCACTTTTTCCTTTTCCTGCACTCGCCATTCTTCATCTCCCTCTACCTGGTCCTGTTTCGGTTTCTCGGATTCGGCATAACTCGGCATTATTTCTTCTTCAGTTTCGCCCGGATGTATTGTTGTACTTCTCGCTTGTTGCAGAGCTTGCACGAAATATTCTGAAAACTACGAAGTTAAGAAGTTCGTGAAATCCTGTCCTTCTTCCTGAAAACTTCCTGAAAATGGTATATCTAGAATGCTTCTTACCACAGCCAAAGAAATTTGCTTAAGTAGTTCGAAGTAATCGCTAATTAGAAATCAAAAATTTTAATCCAATTTTTGAAATCATTCCGGAAGTTTGAATGGATGTTTTTATAAAGTAGAAACATTAACATACATACCGCAGATACTCTCATCTGTTCCATCATCACAGTCATATTTATGGTCGCATTGATGAATTTTTGCAATGCATTTTCCGTTTTCACACCGAAATTGATCCGATTCACATCCTGTAGTGGCTATTGTAGTGGCTATCGATTCGCCACTGATTGTTAGTGCATTGGCTCCATCATCGGCGCAGTTCGTCTCATCACTACCATCACCGCAATCATCAATACCATCGCATATTTTCATATAATGAACACAAAGTGTTTTCGGCAAATACGGACATCTTAAAAGTTCTATTTGAGAAGAGTTGAAGAATTATTCAATGTTAGCAATCGGAATATTCAAATACCGTTTTTCAAATAACTTTTGTCAAAATTATATCTGACAAAATATTTGCAACTGATTATTAATGGAAATGCTCTAAACAACATCCTAAAAGCTATTTTCAATCCAAATTTTACGCATAATTAAATAGGAAAGTAGATTGATAATCTTATATTGACGGATAAGATTGGATAGAACTTTAATCATTGAATATTTTCAAGAAAACGATTTTTCATTTATAAATAAATGAAAATACCGGAATTCCTGATCAGAGCACTCATCCCCATCTTCCTCATTCGTCTCATCAATTCCATTATTATTTTGATTAGTATCTGATATCTGATTTGTTCCACTTCTTGTTTCTATTTTATTATAAATAATTCCCGAATGGTAACTTTCGTTTTTTGTTCCATTACGCCGGAACAAGCTATCAACATAGCCACCAAATGATTCACTTATTGTTGATGACGACAGGCCATTTGAACCGTAATTTAATCCTTGATTAAGTATGTTCTGGTCATTTGACGATAATTGTTGCATATGGTTTGCTTGTTGTATTTCAGAAACGCGACCTCTTAACTCTTTATATTGATGATTTTCACAAGTATCACAACCAACATCGCCGGTAAGTCCATTACGGTGTTGTTCATTTCTTCCATTATGATTAAAAGTATTCAGAATGTAATTATAAACATTTTGATTATCATTCCCATTCTCTATTGTATTGCCATTATGATTTTTATCAGTTTTATTGCGATTATATCCAGTTCTATCGCTAGTAGTCCAAGCATGAGCATTATCATATTGTCCCGTTTTATCAAAACTAGAAAAATGTCTATGATCGCTTCCGTAGCCCTTGTGATATTGACTTTCTTCATTATCAAACGGTGCAAAAATATTTCGGTTGCCCACATCGGATTTGTGATTATACAGGTTACCTTCCTGAATAGTTCTTATAGCATTTCCTATCCATTAATATAATCAGTTTTGAGTCTATAATAATAACTTTAATGTTTGTGCAAAATACTTCTTTTCTATCGTGCTATTTTTGAACATATGAATTCAAATATAATAATATCATACATGAATAGTATTATTTTCAATAAAATAAGCGAAAGGATTAAGATCAGCAGCTATTGATTTGGATGCTACTGATTCGAAATCTATAACTTCTCATAAAAAATTCCCTTATTCTTTGTGAATGCAATTGATTTGAACTTTTTAAATTTTCAGAGTTTTTTGGGAAAATTTTAGGAGATAGGATAAATACGAAATACAACGTTCAGATATGAATGTTGTATGCTAATTAGAGTACCTGATTTGTTGTATCTTCGCCAAATTTACTGAATGTGTTAGTATCGGTAGCAATTGTCGATTTGGTATAAGCTCGTTGAGCAGCAAGGAAATATTCTAAACGAACTTTAGTAATAATTACAAATTACTACTCATACATTTTATCTTTTTGGAACTTAGATTGCTACTTTTAACTTGAATTTATCATGTTTTTTAATAAAATTATATAAACAATGTATAAATTATTAGTTCTCATATCAAATAAACAGTATATTTTTCATAAGTAAAAACTTATCTAAAAAACTTTTAAACTTACATAAAAAAATGAAAATTTCAAATTGAACTTACCGCATTTCATTTCATCACTGCCATCAGTGCAATCATAATTTCGGTTACATGCTTTTTCACGTGGAATGCATTCACCAGAATCACAACTGTAATATTCCGTACCGCAATTTTCCGTTACGGATCGTTTTTCACTACCTGAATTCAGATGAAAAACTTCCAGAATTCACGATACGATATATGCTTCTATACATAAGTGAGAAGAAATTTTAACGTCATCTGATTGATAAAAACATTTGATAATGTTTTTTAATGCTTGATATCAGTAAAATTCTCTAAAAATTTCAAATTGAGCATTTTTGTTCTAATTTAAAACTTTTCGCATTACATTACTGATCAAAAATTAACTTTAAAATAAAATAAGCTTTAAAATAGATGTAAAATTAAAACTTGCATAAAACATAATGAAACTTTGCAAATCACCCAACCTAAATAGAAAACTTCGATGATACAAATTATGAGTGAGCTCAATAAATTCACCTTTTATTTATTAATATACTTCTTTTTATATCATTTATCATATCTTCCTTTTTTTCACTTTGCATACAATCATTTGCATAAATAACGAAAACGATATGATACTTAAATTAATAATACGCTTAAACATAATATTATGCAATATTGAGAATTACCTGAACCAATTTACATTTGTAGAAACTCAAATTAAATTGTGAACTAATTAAGCTTATTAATAATGGAAAAGTAGAGAAAAAAATTAATATTAATAGTGGAAGTAGAGAGGCAAAAATTAAAATTAATAATAAACAATAAATAGAGAAGTAAAAATGGAAAGATACTATGAATAAATAAAGTTGTGAAACTGCGACTAAAAAAATTAAATAAATTGGACTAAAAAAGGAGGAAGAAAATCTAATTATTAGAAGTGGATTAATTATTAGAATGGTGGAAATAACAGATTATACTATCCAATTTCTATTATTACAAAATAAATTCACAAGGCCAAATTATTTCAATAATGATTAATGATGATAAACTGATGGAAAAATTATTGATTATGTGATGTGAGTGACTAGAGACTATCAGAAGAAAGTCTAATGAAATTTGCAACTATTTCTGATTTCTTAACTATGATCATTAAACTGATTAATCATTTCAATTCATATCTTTATAATAATGCAACTAATCTTGTAGGTCGTTTAAATATTTCATTTTTTTACTCATTTATCAATTTGTAGAATTAAGGTGATGAATTTAGTCATAGAAACATCTTTTCGAACCAATTCATTTTCCGGATTTAATTCTTTTAGGAGAATGACAGGTAAACGGAATGAAAGTTTGGAAAAAAAGTTTAAAAAATTTTAATTTATTATCTTACCCAATAAAAAATATAAAATAGAGGACAGGTACATAAGTAACTTATATCATTATTGTTATTTTACTGATCCATTCATTTGATATACAATTAAATAATAAATGGAAAGAAGAAATTTGTAAAATTTCGATTAAGGAAATTTCAAAATAATAGAATTTACAATCCTAACTTGAAAACATACTTCAGAAAATTTTGTAGAATAAAAAATTTATATGCAATATTGCATATCGGTCATTGACTTTAAATCCCTCTTGTCCATTTTTAGTAATTTCTCTCTGACCTCATTTTCAATATCCTTTCAATACTATTACTGACAATTTACTGTATGTATAATCCTTGAATTTTTGGCATAAAACCATTGATTTGAAGTAAATTTGAATAGTTGAAGAATTAAATCCCTTAAATGTTGTAATACGAAGGAAAAAATGATTCATTGATTGACGATAGAGAAAGATAAATATAAATCCTTGGAGAATACTCCCTGATGGATGATGACACAGTCAGGACGAAATGTCCTAATTTCAAAATGTTCATTCGATGGCACAATGACACTGTCATCACCCAACTTCTGGTTGTCATTTCAGTTGTAAATTTAAATACAACCAACTAACACTTCCAAGAATTACTGGCTGTTTTGTCCTACTGTTAAACGAATGATTTATTTTCAATTTTTTTCTTATTTTACAGTAATGAAAATCAATAACTTATTTTCTATAAATTCTCATTTTTATTCATTTCTTTCTCTTTCCTTTTTATTATCAGATTAAATGAGATTAAGCTTAAATATATTAAATAAATTTATTCGATCAAAATGTTAAGTGTATGATTTATTTACTATAAAATTATTATAACGAAATTTAGAAGACGAAATATTAATTATATCAATGACTAGTGATAAACGAATAAAATCAACAGCAACAAGTCGACGGGTACTCTTCGAGTATCCGCCATTGCCTAGTGTTGAACTTGGCTTTTGCTACATTGTCGTTGGATGTAGTTTAATCTATGCATGGAGTCAAGTGATTATTGCCAGCAATAAATACGAATTTCAATATTGGCATTCAGTACGACTTAATCGATTACCATTAATTGGTGAACGATATATGGTTTGTGTCCATTTGTAAACTATATGATAGAAATGCATAAAGCAAAAGTCTCATTTCTCATTTTTATTTTTGATTAAACTTTATTGAAAATTTGTCCATTGTTTTACTTCGACGAAGACATTACTAAATTTGATGGTACATTAGATTATATTAATTTCGGCAATACTAATATTTGGAAAAATTTTCGGACAAGTTTCACTCATTATGTACAATTAGAAGAAACGAAACTAAAATAATGACGGAATGAAAATTTTCGATTATTGCTATTATTTATTATTATTAATTATTATTGTTATTAATAATAATAATTATTATTAAAGTGACTATATGTCCGTCCTTATTTCACTATCTATTAATTATTCAAAGAAAAAGAATAAAAAATAAAAGATTCTAATTTATATTTAATAGCTAAACCAAAATTGTTAATTTGTAATGATTTTAGCTTATCTTAACTTCCATGATATCATTGACATTGTAAGATTAAAATGAATTGTTGAAATTGAAGGATGAATCAAACTGGGAATGGAGCGCATGGTCACCAATTGGTTTTATGATGCTACCATTTTTTACAATACATTCAATTATTTTCAACATTGGCGAACATTTTATTTCTGATCAAATTTTACAATTAATTACAATAATTTATTCAGTTATTTGTAGTTGCATTTTGTTTACTAAATGGCTTGTCCTTTTATCACTTATTCAAGGCACTGTTATCTTTTTTGCTGCTTATTATTTCCGGTAAATTTACTTGTTTATTCTCTTATTATTTTATCCTAAATTTGCAATTTCCTTTTAAATACATTTCTTTTTTATCGCTTATCGGACAGCAATATTTGAAATGTATTTTATTCCAATCAATTACACTAAAACTTTAATGCATTATTGATTTAAACTAAACTATTTTATTGATAACATACGCGAATATTTTCTAATTATTCAACTATACTTTTTTCGGAAGAAAAGAAAAATGACTTACTCTAAATTTCAGCTATCCACTTAAACAAAAAGCAAAAAGCTAGCAAATTAATTTAATTTATTAGACTTTTTAATTTCTCAATGTTAATTTGAAGTATAGAATTATCATACAACTACATAAATAAATGTCTACAATTCCAAAAGTTACAAGAAAATAACTTCAAATATGTATAAAAATAATAGTAGTAATAATCTGACAAATAATAGCTTACAACAAATATAATTTTAATTTGAATTAAAGTAACCATTACTAAATCATATTTTAATGCAGATTGAAATTGATAATTATCTGTAAAATATTCGTCAAATTATTTAAAATCAATATTACATGATAATTTAAAACCTTATATTAAATATATAATTTTAATTATAGTCATCAACTCGTTGTATGGTTCAGTTCAGTGACAATCCTCCATCTAACATTATATTATACCTATCACCTATCAACAAATCCCTTATTGGTTGTCATCTTCGTATGCTATACCTTACTTTCTTATATATCCTACAATTTGGAAGCGCAAAAGGATGCAGTACGTCCTGAAGACAATACACTTTTGAAACGTTACATTCGCATGCTCTTCTATGCTTTTTATCCGCCGTATATGACTACGTTAGTAGTAATTTATCCTGAATTTGAACGACAAATGCGCCAACGTCGAACTAAAAAGCGTAATTGGCGACAATTTATATTTTTTGCTCTACGCATTGCTTTCTGGTGGTCTCTCATCTATTTAATGTTACATTTTATGTATTTCGAATTGATACTTTATGATTCTGATTATGCAAGAAATTTGCCAAAAAACGAGTTTGTATCATTGGGAATGGCGCTAGGTATGCTTTAAAAATTAATTAATTTTTAAATTATTCTTTCACTTTAATTTTTCTCACAAATTTTAATTAATTCCAAACAAAACATATTATTATATATTTGATAGAAATATTTACAATAATATTACTGATAATAATATCAATCTTTATCAATGCGTAATATTTAATGACTATTTATATATACATATATACCAATAAAAACTAATTTCAATTTCTTTATATTTAAATAAAAACCTTCTAATTGCAAAATTTCAGTTAGCATTTTAAAATTCTTCCGCTTTGAAACTAATTTTTCTTCTTTTTACAACAATCTGAACCAAAAACGTTAATAAAAAAAGGATTATTTTATCTCAGTTCAATCAAATTAGATATCACAATTTCAAGCAAAGCTTTATGCTACTTTTTCATATTTGAATTACTTAATTCATTTCAATTTCATAACATGAATATAAATGTTTGACATATTTATAGGAATATTTTTCCACCTTAAATATGTTGTAATATTTGGTTTGCCACGAGTTTTTGCCTTAGCTGATAATATGGAACCAGCTGATGGACCAATTTGTATCAGTCGATTAACGCTTTATTCAAAAGCCTGGCGCTACTTTGATCATGGCCTTTATAGCTTTTTTAAAACATATATTTTTATTCCAATTTGCACTCCAACTTTTTCTATCCAACGGAAAATATTTGGCGTAATATTATCTTATGGTTTTGTATTATTATGGCATGGAATTAATCGTGCAAATATTGCAAGTTTCAAATAATTCAATTCATTTAAAATTTTGCTTCTTATAAATGCAAACAGTTTTTCTGCTACTAATTTTATTTTCAAACGATGAAATTTCTCGCAAAAGAAATTGATTTAAATTTAAACCAAATTTTAAACTTTTTCCCAAAAGATTTTTCCTGTTTTTTTTTAATATAATTCAGCATAATTAATTATATTAATTATGCAAACAAAAAAAAGAAATGAAATATTTGAAAAAAAAAATGAGAATTTTGATATTTATGAAAAATAATTCATTAATTAAGAATTTTCTAATCAAAAAATTTCTACAATGAATAAAATAATATGCTGTGAAAATTGAATTTCTTTTTCTTTTTTCTTGTCAATAAATTTTATTTAAATTAATTTTTTTAATAAAAAAGTTTTAGATTTGGATTATGCTTAATATTGTTGGCTTATTTATGGAATATGGTTGTAGAGGATTGTATGGAATTAAGGAAATACAAGAATGGCGTGAAAAGCATATCACCGATACAGCATTTCGTCGTATCATTGCTTGCTCTCATATTGTACCATTCGTCCTCGGTCTTTATTCAAACTTTTACTTTCTAGGAGGACTTGAAGTAGGCTCAATGTTTGTTGAGCGCATTTGGTATGAGGAAACGGTAGCATTACGATTTCCGGCCATTTTATTGATTACATTAGCATATTTCTACTCCCAAGTTTGCATTGAAATTGATCGAAAACTTAATTTAACGGCCGTTAAAAATAATTCCAAAAAGCTTTGCTAACAAAAATTGTTGACGAATTAATGAAAATTTGAAGAAGGATTGAGAGGTTAGGAATCGAAATTGAAAAAAAGATGAAATGAAATGATTAAAATGAATATTTTGATAAATGATCAAATATTGCTTTTAAAAATTGAGAATCTGAATTAGAAAAAGAAGATGAATAGTAGTAAATATTTGATAAATCTATTACGAATAGAAACTGAAAATAGCGATTTTTTTGAGAGCATTATTTTTATAGTACTTGTTTATCGTTGATAATGATTATTTTGAGGGCTCATAATTCTATTATAAAATTAAAAAAATACAACTAATAAAATTTAAAAATAACCCTGATTATTGCTAGGCTATAAACTGTTCTATCATGCCTTATAGTGAAAGAACATTTTTACAAAAATGATCAATCTATGCTTGTTGCAAGTTTTTTTCATAATAGCTTAAAAGCAATTTTGATAAAAATCAAAAGTGCAAAAATATGGTAACTTATGATTACAAATGGTAATTTAAACTTCATTTTCATTATAATTAGTGAATTTTTAAAATTTGCACTATTTATGCAAATATCCTAATTAAGTCTTACCGACGATATGAAATTAGTATTAAATCAATTATATCTTATGATGACAGATGAGATACTAAAGAACATCTTGCACGTATGAGATTATGCAATCAAATAAATTTCATGCAAATTTTGGAAAAAAAGAGCAAAATTCAAACCGCAATGCATTTCGTCAGATCCATCACTACACGCTTGCAATCCATCACAACGTGTTTCTAACGGAACGCATTCACCACTACCACATTCCCAGAAATTTTCCGGACACCGACGGAAATTATACGATGCTATAAAATTTTGATAAATGTAAATTCATTTGGTACCTTACAGAATACATGGACTACGCAACACGAAAAAGTACGTGTATTTATATTCCTAGCTTCTTAAACGACGAATGATTAATAACTTTAAGCTATCAACAATGATTATTTTGAGTTATATTTCTCACTATAAATGTTTTTTAATTTTTGACACCCATCATAATCCGTTGTAGTTGATAATGTTTATAAATAATAATTATATAATTACTGATAACGATGATAGTGACGATGATCAATTTTGATATTGTTCTCATTGTTAAAAAGCTTTAATATTTATTATTAAGCAATGATTAGAGCATTATCAATGGCAAATTAATTGTGTACGTATAAATTCGATCACTATTAGATATCAATAAAAAAAGAAGAAACCCGTCAATCATTCCGCTTAATTATCCATTTTTCCTTCAACTTAAATTTAATCAATCATCAATTTTAATAATGAAAATAATTGCGAATTGCATTCAAATTTTCAGCTTAAAAAACAAACTTACAATAGGTTTTGCAACATTTCCCCTCTATGCATACTGTATCTGATGGACAAACCGAATCACTCCAACAATATGTAGAACCATGCCTAAATCGATTTTCAATTTTTTTTCATGTTTTTTCAATCAAATTTTTAGTTCCATTGAATAAAAGCCATCATCGTGTATGAGTCAGTTGAAATGATAGATGAGAAAATTCATTCATTCAGATTTTTTCGTGAAATTTTCAAAACAAAAAAGCTGAATGATTAATACTGTTGGATATAATAACGATATTAATCGGTAAGCTATTTTGTTTAATTTAAGAAGCGAACAATTATTTGTAAATTGTCGAAAGAAATTTCCTTTATGCAAAAACTTCGCTAAAATTGTTTCGGTTTATTTTTTAAGTGAATTTTAATAATAAATTATATTTTTTCTAAATTCATAAATTTGCGGATAATATATAAATTTTGATAATTAACCATGTCTGTCGAGAGTGAAAATGATCATAAGATAAGAAAAAGTTTGGAAAAAATCGTTAAATTAAAATTGTCCCTTCAGGTGAACGTTAATGAGAGGTAAACATCAATTCCTTCTTCAATAGAAGAGCTGACACAAAAGCTTTTAATCAAATGGCAAAGCAATCTGTTCTTCTATCAATACAAATAGATGAGAATGAAAAATGTTAGTAAGCGCTGTGTGAGAAAAATATTTCGTTTAAAAGAAAGCTACAAATTAGACCTTTCTTTCTGATGCTTACAACTAAATTAAGAAGAGTGAGTTGAAAATGAAAATTAGTAAAGCTAAAGATTACTGTAACTGTTAAAAGAAGTTATATCAATAGGTTAGTTCAATAGAATGAATGATCAATGTCAAAGTAAAATTATTTAATTATATTTTAAAACTGCATTTAAATTGTTTGAAATTATTTATGAATTAAATAAAAATTCAGTTTCTGTTGCAATCTTTGTTCTAAAAAAAGTAAACGAAATAATTATTGGCAACTAAATATGACCGGAAATTAAGGATATCAATAATAAAAGCAATATTATTCAAAAAACAATTTACAGGCTAAATTCCGGTATTGAACCATCCGGGCATTTAACGGTGGGTTGTGCCGCCAGCCATTTCAATTTTTTGTTAATATTACGTGATATAGTATTGCAGTTTGCTTCGTCAGCTACATCCGTGCAATCACGTTTGCCATTACAAATGACGGTTCGAGGTAAACAGAAATTGTCAATTTGACACAAATATTCATCGGATTCACATAAAGCTGCTGAAAGTAAGCCATTTATAAAAGTCTATTGACATTGATAAGATCGATTCATAGATCAATGAAAGCGTAAGGCTATCAACTGAAATGACCAAACGAATCATTGGAATTGAGGATAATATCATCTGCCATGAAATGTACCAGTCTTTTAACGTGTTAAGAATCAGAAATGCAAAATTATTTGATTTGAGAAATAACGATGATATCCAAGAAATCCGGTCTATGATCATGCATATTAATTTTATTAATTATTACATTAATTGTGTAATTACACTAGTTTCAAATTTTTATTAATTTATCTTAATTGTTGTAACAAACAATCTATAAAATGTCTAATTCATTTATTCGTTTGGTATCTTAAAGATTCGGTTTTTTTGCAGAAAAATTAGAAGTTCGAAAGGTTTGCAGGTGGATTATGTAATATTTGCTAGTATTTTCTTTAGGTTTGTTTCTTTGTTTGTTTTTGATTAGAAGTATATAACATATCTGTCAGTATTTATCAATTTGCTACAACTTTATCCATAAAAACTTGAAATTTTAACATTTCTACTGAGATCGACGTTCGGTACATTTAAAAAACAATAAGTCATAAGTTTACAATGAGTCATCAGTCACGGTTTTTTGAAAAAGCGTTTTGTACAATTGAAAAAATCATAAAAATAATGGTTTTTTAAAAACTTTTCTATCTCTCTCATTACTAAATAGACAAGTATTTAGTTAGATATATTAAATGTTGAAAACTTCATTTTTTCAACAACTTAAAAGTAAGAAATATTCCTTGTAAGAACCGAAAAACGACGTATCCGCCAGATGAGTGACGGGTGATTCGGCTATATTTTCTTGTGACTATGCAACAAGCGTAGTGCTTTATTAAAATATCAATAAAATCAGGAAAATGATAAATTACTGACTACAAACTATCCGATTGATAATTCGTTTATGGAATGTACTCATTTGTAGATAAATGCAGGACTAAAAAAGAATTACTTTCTATGTCGGTCACTTCCTGCATTTTATCCATTAATGGTAGAAATTATTTTCGTTTTTCTTGTCCATTTTAAATTTAACGTATCTCTACCTGTGCAGTTGTTTTCATTTAGGCATTTCTTTTTGATAATTCCACCATTTGTTGAAACATTTATAGCTATCGCTTCTTTAATACCGTTGATATCTAATTCATATACGCCACTATTATCAGTGCTAATATTATCAATCAACAAATAATACTTCATTGAGGTGTTGTAATACCGTATCATCCCATCATCATGTTCTATCAGTTTGCCGTTGTGAAGCCATCGAGCCTGAAATGCTTAGAGCAGTTCGGGATCATCGGAATACTATTTCCTAAATATAAAAGTGTTGATAGTCGAGAATTGAACCTTAGTTTCAATAAATTATTTGGATTCTAATCAAGCAACATTATCCTATAAATAGCAATAAATTCTTCCAATCAAAACATATATGTGAATCATTTCAAACAAACTTTAAAATTGGAAGGTTGGGATTCTAAGTTTCTTTTCAGAAAACTACGTGTGAGCATTCATTCTTCCTAAAAACGATATAAACTTTTCGTAATAAATCAAATAATTGTTGTGATCAACGGTTAACATATATACAAATAATTCAAAACTATTGAAACTATTCTCAAAATACCTTATGAGGTGGGAAAATGCCATTTACATCCGCTGATATTCGAATCGAGTCACCCGGTAGAAGGACTGCATGAGGTGAAATCAATATTATTGTCCCATTTTTTGATTCACAATGGACTGCAACTGATGAGAAATTACTATTTTATCTAATTTATTTTAAAATTGTTTATTATTGATTTGTATTAATTAAGTTATTTTACGATAAAATTTTTGAATAATTTAATGAAAATAATTATTTGTTAAGCTAAAAATAGTTTAAAAATTAAAGAATTTAGCACATTATCTATGTCAGAGTCATACAAATTATTTATAAAATAAAAGTTAATGTTATAAATATTGTCAATAATTATACTTTTGTTTACAATTCACTTTGCATTATTTTATTGCCAACTGTTTTCTTTTTTAACAAACAAACTAAAATTTATTTTACTGCTTTTTTTAATTTATTCGTTTACTATTTGTTTATTATCATTTAATCAATTCACCTTCATCACTGCCATCTGAACATTGTTCCTCGCCATCACAACGTTGATTAATATCAATGCAAGATCCATCATCACATTTGAATTGCAAAGTTGAACAATTGATCATAATTGGTGCCTCTAAATAAGCATATTCTTTATTGCTTCATTTGATATAAGCTGATAAGAGGACAAATGTGCAGAATGGTTTGATTATGATATTTGTTTGTTAACAAGACTGATAAAAATTCTTTCCTTGATAAATCCAAAACTTTTTCATCCATTTCAAATTATTTATTTTTTTGATCAAAATAAAAATGCCTATTTTTTCATATGGTTGAAAAAATTGAGATTAATTTTTTTCATGAACTTTTATCTGCATGTTTTTTTGATAATTGAAAAATTATTATTTTGAATTGATGAGATTAATATAAGAAGTTCAATTAGACTTGAAAAATGTAACGTCTGACTATTTGAATTCAATATATGAATAAATGAATGAATTAATTAATTAAACCGATCGATTAAATCAAATAAACATAAATATCAAAGTTGGAAAAAAACTAGGACTTCGATAGTCAAAATTGATTTTACAACTCTAAACTTTAATGTTTGAGTTGAAGAATGGGAAAACGTTGCATAATGCGACACTTTGACTAACAGAAACGATCGATGTTTCTTTTTCTTAATGAAACAAAAATGTTCAAAAAATTGAAATTTTTTAATTTCAAATTATAATTTGTAAATTATTAATAATTTGATTATTTCTCTCTTCAAAATCATAATAAACAATTGCAGCTATAAATTTATTTTGTTAATATAATTTTTTAAAAAATAAATTTTATACAACAAAGATGTCATTCATAGTATGCAAGCGAAAGAAATCAAATTCAAATGTAAATAAGTAATCAAAGAAATCAATACAATTAGTCATATATTATGCATTAAATTCAAATAAAACAACCGACCGTATTATTTTCCGCATCATTTGTTCTTATCCATCTATTGGATTAGAAATTTTTTCCTTTCAATATTTCAAGTATCAAATTCAATTAACAAAATAGTTTAATTATTGAAATGTCACAATTTATAAGGCATATTATTGATTATAACTATTTACTGTTGCAACTGTTATGAATTATATTCATAATTACGAATGACATAGTACGAAAGGTAACAATAAATTAATGAATGAATTGAAATGGAATAGTTATAATTACTTATTTAGTCAACCATTTATTTCCTTTCATCTTTGAAATAATATAAAAATGAAAATTTCGTTCTTAATTTCATCAATGCTAATTAAATACATTATTTGAATTCATTGTAACCTTTCATAGTGTTACTATCATTTTACTTCTATTTCTTCAGTAATAATTATTGACACCATCGTTGTATTGTCACATTATCTATGTGACATTCAATTAATTCTAATGAATTCTATTCATTAAATTGTCATAACTAAAAACGAGAAAGAGAGAGAAAGAGGAAGAAAGAGAGAGAGAAATAAAATAAAATAGTATGGAGAGTAAAATTAAGAAATTTATTATATTAGTCTTTTAACTTACTATTTCAAAGATTAATTTTTGTTTTGAATTTGCTTGCAAAAATAAATCACAAAAAAAAGAATGTTTGCAACAAAAATTATTTATCTTTCGCCAGCCTTCCTTCCAGCTCATCTTTACAATGAAATCTTTTAAAACAAAAAGCTCACTGTCGGCTGGCTCTCTTTTCCTTCTAACTAATTCTTACCGCAAAAGTTTGCTAATTATCGTTTGTGCAAAACACAGTGCGCAAACAAAAATTCACATTTTTATGGAAATGTCTTATTTGTACGCGTGTTATTCAAACAACTTTAAAATTAAATTTATTTAAATAAAATAATTAAAAAAGAATTATTAATAAGAAAAGAGAAAGGGTAAATGTAAAGAGAAAAGGGAAAAGAAAAAGAATAAGAAAAGAGAAAGGGAAATGAAAGATTGAAATAATTTAAATAAAATTTTATCGAATTTCATAATGCGTATCGGACATTTTTAATTAATAGCAAATATTAAATGAATGAATTCAATTCGACGAATTTCCCATTTTTGTTTATTTTTTGTTATGAAATGTTATTATTTTCGACAAATAGCAAATTTTCGAATTATTTTCCAAAGTAAAACAAAAAGAATTATTACAAAAAAAAGAGAAATTTTTGAAGATTTCGTTAATTTATGATTGATAATTATTTATTCTATTCTATATTTTATGCAAATTATGAGAAATTTTAAACTAAATAATATTATTATAGCTTGCATATGTACTAAATGATAATACTAAATGATCTTATTGCATTGCATTACATGAAGAATAATAATAGAAATAGTTGAATTAAAAACTAAAGGAAACAATTTTTGGGTGATATTTGGGTATAGAAACATGTGAATACTTATTAAACAGGAATAGAAAAGGAATTAAAATATTCTTCAGAATGAATGAATTAATGATAATCGATATTAATTATTTCATTTATTGTACTTGCCAGTAAGGAATTAATTAAAAGAAAATTGAAATAAACTTTATTTATTCCAAATAAAAAAGTAATGAATTATATTAAATTTTATGGAAACTTTGCCGAAATTTTCTAATAAGTTAGAAAGAAAGGAAATATTTTATTGACCCTTCAATGTATAATATTGGAAACCATTGAAACCAACGGCATATTCTCCGATTTTTCCTTTTCGTATTGCCTTTTCGATAGTTTTTCTCAATTTTGGTTGAGCTTGCCGTGATCTTATCTCGACTGTCACCAAAGTACCAATTCCTTGCTGATACCTGCATTGTTTGGTAGCATTTCTAATGCATCATATTCATATTAAAGTCATTTATTATTTTATATTTTACATATGCAAAGAACGATTACATAGCTTTATTGCTCTGAAAATTTTGATTGCAATTTTTAAATTGCGCCATTCCAGAATAATAAACATTGGTAAACGTAATTTTAAGTTGAACGTTTATAAATTTATGAGTTGGAAACAAAATTTTTTATAGTTATCCATCTTCCATTTACTTCCATGGAATGAGTTGTGAGTTGGGAGAGAGGCAAATTTCTTATGGCCAAGTGATGAGGTAAACGCTGAGAATTCCAAGTTCTACACTAATTGTCATATTAAATGAATTTTATTAGAAAATAGCCAAGTTTTTATTACAGATGAAAAAATAATAAAAAAATTTAATTAAGATTTTATGCATAAATAAGATTATTAACTAATGTATATAATAGACCTGTAACTAATAATTGAAATATTGCGTTGGCCAGGTAATGCTGCTAAAACAGCCTGAAGAGTATCCGCGATTTGTCGGCTGGTACGAATAAATTGCTTAGCATATGGATAATGCAGCTCATTAGAATATGGCAAATCAGTAAAATTAATGATAAATCGATGTACAACAAGAAAAGTTGTAGCAGTAATTAACGATGGTACTAATATCATCGTCTTGAATGATTGGAATAGATAAATTTGAATATATAAATGAATCAATCAATCCTTCGTAGAAGCTAAATTTTGTTAGGAATTAAATTTTGGTAATCTTAAAAACGCCAAAAACATTTCGAGCTCATTTCATTAATTTAAATAGTAAAAGATGAAAAACTGTACCAAATTTGTTGAAAAGCATTATCACTACGAGGACGCTCAATGAATGCTTGTCAATTTTAATTTGTTAAGTAGCAACATATTATAAAAGATATAAGAAGGAAGAGGGGACTGATTGCAATAACGGCGATAAATTATTCCTTAATCTTTTTTATGAAAGCATTATATTAATAATAACAAATAGTAGTAGTAATAATAATAATAATAATAATAATAATAATAATAATAATAATAATAATAATAATAATAATAATAAATAGTAGTAAATAACAGTAATAACAATAATAATAAATAATAGTAGTTAATAATAATAATAATGATGATGATATATAATAATAATTGATAATAATAATAAAATTGATGACTATTATTAGGACATAATATTCTAATGATTGAAGAAATGAGTTACAATATGACAATATGGTAATAATATAATAATTATGTAATTCTAATATGATCATATAACAATGATAATATAATGATGATATCGTTCTACCGATATGATCGTAATAATAATAATGTGATAGGGCTTCTTCTAAAGCCAAACGATACTCCACCCTTCACTCCCGCTTGCTTACTCATCGATACCCGAGGAAGAGATAAAGTGAAGTGTAGAGAAGGTACCGTCCCATGAATTTACAGGATATATACCCGTGCAGCATATTTACTTTTATATACTTTTAAATATTTACAAATTGAGAGAAAGGGAAGAAAAGCTCTTTGATTCTTTTTTCCTATCCAACCACCCGTATGCCTGCCTCTAATCTGTTTAGTTCATTTTCTCATTTCTTCTTTTGCATATTTTCATATTTACTTAAAGGGATTAAATAAGAAGGAAAAATGAACGGAAAAAGAAAATAATTTAGTTTGCAAAAAACGGAATGGATATATCTTTCCGGAATGGATAAAACAAGGTATAAAAGTGATGAAAGTTGTATGGGAAAAAATTTCCCGAGATTACTTGAAAAAGAAACAAAAATAGAAAGAACGGGAAAAAGCGGAAAAAGGAAAACTGATGTGATACGCGGAGATTGGCTGGTTGGTTGGTTATTTGCTTGCTTATCTCTTCCATTCCTTTCATTCCAAAGTGAATGCATACTATACTATCATTTGTCTAGACCGTAGTTTTTTCTTCTTCCTCTTTTTTTATATTTCGTATCGTACAAATAATTCTCATTCATACCTTTAAACATCTCTCTCTCTCTCTTTCTCCCTCTCTCTCCTCTTTTCTCTTTTTAAAAGGGACAATTAAAAAAGGAAAACTTAAAATTAAAGAATTTAATAATTGAAATTAAAATTTTTCCCAAAAGGGTAGAATTATTTTCAATAAAGAATGAAAGGATGGAATTTTTTCTCAAATATTTCGAAATTTATAACAAATTTTAATATTTGAAAACTATTAAAAGATTAATGCCTTTTAAATATATTTAAGTAATCATTTAACAGTCTAAAATGCTTTGTTAATTTATCTCTAAAGCAATTTGAACTATCAATTCTGTTAACTAATAATTGTAAGTGTTGAAATAGTTAATTCATAATTATGAGCGACTGATATGATTAAATGAAAAGCGTTGATAGTGGACAGGGATTGATTGATAATTATAATAGCTGAGAGGATTTAACTTTACAGCAACAACTATTGATGTGATCAAAAATTTGTCGAAATTACAACTTTGAAAATTTTAAATTACGAAAAGTTGGCACAAACCGAATGAAATATTCGATTCATTGATGATCGCTGAATCATCGTCGATTCCGTCTGAATTCAGTAAAATGATCAATTCGTCTGTTATGTTACTACTGCTGCTGCTATGATTTGATATATCATCCAAATGTACCGCAACTGTACAGAATAATAATAACAGAAATTTATCAAAATTGAATATAATTCCAGATTGCCAAGCATGCATGATGCATGCGTGATAAACATAGACAGTTGGATGATGAAGATACAATGTGATTGTATGTGCGGTGATAAAGGCCGATGTGTACTTCTAAAGATGATTAACAAAATTCATTACCCAAATTCCTGGTTGGAGATATAAGGAAGAAGGAGATGAAGGGGAGGAAAAAGACGAACGAAAGATAAATAGATTGATTGATTGATAAGAATAGAACTCATAAACATTATCATCATCATGTCGCCAAATTAACTATATATCTATATTATATACATAGCATGTGTGTGACATTGATTCGCAAACGTTATCATCCTTATCACTAGTATTGTCGTCAGTGATAACATCATCGCTAATATCGTTATCAACATCAGTACAATTGCTATTATCATTATTATTACTCATACAATAATCATTTTTTGACCGATCATTATTTCCTATTTCCTACTAAGACATTAATATTATCATAACAAACTAACGCTAATAATGTCATCATAAATAGTTATATCAAACAAAATAACGAAAAAAAGAGGAAGAATTTCAATTTTTATTTCATTTGCATACATTTCTTATTTGATCAATCAGTTTGATTTTTTCTTATCAGCGTTATCACTTCCGGCTGCAATATTATAAGCATTCTTGATTCCTTGCAATTCAGGTACTACTTCTTTCTTCATGAAATTAATTAACGCATCAACTTTCGCTTTAATAGCCGGTATAGCTTTCTGAAATTTGATTTTTTAAACCGTTTCAACTATCACATATTTGGTCGCTTCATTACAGAAAATTAGGACTTAATTTAAAATTATGGATTTCAGAGATTGGTTTTTTCCTTTTTTTCCTGTTCTAAAATTATAACGGAAATAATTGAAGGTTCCGATAATAACAGCAGCTATCGAATTTCCGATTTGTTTTATTTTTTCAATTTCAAAAAACACACAACTAAATCTAAATATTTTTTATATATCAATCCTTTTATACACGTTATGACGCATAGTATAATAAATGCATGAAATTTATTTTTGGATTAAAATATGAATTTATATATCTTCTAATTATTCATTCGGTTGATTCATTTTATAACTGCTGTAATGCAACATATGCTTTACAGTTGTTTAGGGAATAAATAACCAAAGACGTACAATTATCAAATAGATTGAACTGAAATATAAGAAAAGAAATTAATAATTTAGTTGTCATTTTGGTTCAATTAAGACTGAAAAATTATCATTCTAATCACTACAATTACTTGAATTTAATTTTGATCATTCCTAGAAATTTCATAGCATTTGAAATTTTTAAAGTATGGATAAAGTCAAGGGCTCGAATTTTTTTCACATCACGTTTGAATTGTCTTTAATTGATTAATTAATCGGTTGAAAATTCAATAATAATGAGAAACCTCCTTGATCCAATGCTGAATATGTCGATGTGTTTCGGGATCTTTCAGTTTATCTTTAGCTTCTTCAAATGTCTCACGTACCGTTGGAGCAGCTTTTTCTTTGATATAATCAGCACCGGAAACGATTTTCCCATGTAAGCCATTTACCAAATCATCGAACCAATCTGCTTCCGTTAAGCAGAAAAAAGTATTAAACGTAATAAACGTGTAAATAATAAAGCGTAACAATTGCATCACTGAAATAAACAATTATTATTTTGTATAAAAGTATCATTTATACATTAATAAATACGTAGCAATCATCGATAAACACTTTGCTGTAATGATTTATCGATTGGTTGTTGTTTAAATTTCTTCAACACATATGCATAAATAATGTCGTATATATGTTGAAGAATTGGTTAATGCGTTATTTAACAAATGCGGATAAAAAGTAAAAAGGGATAGATTTTAATAGTAATTTCAAATTACTTGTTGAAATAGAGAAATTAATTACGGAAGGAGAAAGGAAGAATGGATGAATACTGACAAATAATGAGTGAGTGATCAACAAATGGCAGTGATGACATTTTCTTCCCATAATTGTCAATCATTAATGAATCATTCTGTAATGATTTCTTCATTGATAACATATTATCTCAAATATTATTGATAGATTTTGTTATTATTTGACTTTTAAATAAATCTGATTAATTTTAAACTGAAATGAAATGTTAAGAATTTGTTGGTTATTTTTATTCCAATATAATATTCAATTCGAATTATGTTTATCTTCATTTTCACTTTCCTCTTTCAACATTCTGCTTTATCACATCATAATTATTAATTAAATTTTATGAAATTAATTACTTAATTTAGAACAAATTAAATAACCATTATTTGCATCATAATTTAATCATACATTTTCTATCATACATATTTTATATCATACGCAAAACCAACATATTAAACATCAATATTAGTTTACAACGTTTTTTTCTCATTTTTCTGCAGAAAAAGTTATTTCGTTAATAAAATACGCTTTTATTATCAATTATACATATTTAGTTCATTCAAATTGTTTATTTTTTAATTATTATTATCGAAAGATTTTACTACAAAATGAAATTGATTATTGAATGATCGATTGGTTTTTATCATTTATAAATGTTAATTAATTTTATTTGCTTGTTCAGTTATTGATTAAAAAAAAAGAGAATTGATTATCATTTTTGTTCATCGATTCATATTTAATTATTACTATTTTCACCTTTTAGTTTTCAGCAAATTGTTGAATAATTTTATTTGATCATTGCCATCAAAATTTATAAAGCTTTCGTTGATTCTCAATTACTCATTTATCTTATAAATGGGTAATTCTATTTTTTGTGACTAAAATATAATTATTGCAGACAATTTTATTATTAAATAAAAGACGAAGAAAATGGAAAATCATTTAAGTTCATTCTTATCTTTCATCAAAAACTCAAAAGCTAACAAATCGATGAATATTCTTCTTGTTATTTCAACAGTGCTACTACTGATAATACAATTACTTTTAAAATTTAACAATAGCTATTATTTTCAATTAAATGGTAGTGTTGGAATTTGTAATGTATTTGCTCCGATCGCTCTTCTTGCTACCCGTTCGTTGTTCCAGTTCTTTTCATTTCAATCTTTCAGGTCTTTTTTCCCTTCCCCTCTCTTTTAATGAATATATATTTGGTAGTACTATCGATGAGGCGAGAAGAGACCTATGATAGCAACAATAATACCGTTTTTAAAGAAAATATCGGTAATGTTAAAAATGTGCAACAAATATTTTTGGCATTATCGTTAACAATTATCGTCCATCTGTTTTCCATCAATTTTAAAAAGGATGGGAGAGGAAGGGAAGAAGCAAAAAAGAGAAAACATCGGTAATGTTAAGTTTACAAAAAAGAACTTTTTTGATTTAATTTGGAGAAGGATGCCATTTTGAGAGACAGAAAGAGAGAGAGAGAGAGAGAGAGGGAGGAAAGAGTCCTTATCGAGAGAGAAAAGGCGAAAAAAAGAGAAAAAAAGGAATGTTAAAAAAGATGAAAAATGCCTGCCATTTGGGGAAAAGATACATTCCAAAAAAAATCTTTCATTAATAATAAAATTTAATTTATAAATGGAAGACTTAAAAACTGAAATTTATAAAAGTTTATTATTAGTTGTAAAATTTTTCGTTATATCTTTCGATATCTCATCGAATTAGTTACACTATAAAGTGTTAAAGTTTGATGAATGGGATAGTTGTTTGCATAATAGTATCCTCAATTATTTGGTTTTCTGAGGATAGTATATTGTGAAGTTCTAATTAATTTTTTTAGAATTAGAAGGCAAAGTTTAGAAGATTAATTGATACTTTGACAGCAAATTTAAGAATGAAGAAAAAAATAGAGAAACCACTTCATCAATACTATAAAATTAATGATTTTGTTGCATTAATTGCATAAAATATAATTAAAAATTGTTTTGTTTCCATTAAATGATTCGTCATGCATTCAATACTTTACCATCCTTTTTCTCTTTTTGGGAAATTTAATAAAATCTTTTTTTTAAATAATTCATATATTTAAAGAATAAATTTAATGACAATTTACTGACAAAATAATTTCATCTAAAATGGCAATATTAATTGAAATGACTTCAAAAATAATCATTTCGTTACATTCACAATTGATTTTATGTGCTTTTGAATTTCTTTGTTTTTTTCAAAATATATTATTAATTGATGCACAAAAAGGTAAAGTTAAAAAGAGCGAGAAGACTATTATGAATCTTTACTACCGGAATAGAAGAATGAAAAAAGAATTCTTTCCAGACATACCGGATTCTCTCCATTCCTTTTCCATTTCCCACATATTTGTAAATGTTACTTTTTTTTTCTGATGGATTAATCATTTTTCTTATTGCAAATTTTGGTTAAGAAGGAACAAAATGTCAGTTTATCTACTGATCGATCCATTTATCTATCAGACGACGATACTATTCAAGGGCTCATCTACCTATCATAAAATGATATTATTCAGGGTCTAATACCAGAAAATGATACTATCCATACACTCCATGTTTGTTATTGTCATTCAAATGGTAGTTGTAAATATCGATAGAGATAAATATGCTTATCAATGATAAAAAGAAACGAGAGAAAAAGTTCCATTTTTTAAATCTCTATATGCTTTATCAAAATGCAGCGAATGATAGAATGAAAAGAAAAATGAAATGGGAGAAAGCAGAGGGAAAGAAAGAAAGAAAAAAGTGGGGAAAGAAAAGAAAAAAAGCGGAGAAGATCAGGGAAAAAAAGGAAACAAATTGTTAAAATTTATCAAAACATCAAACATTGGATAAAAAGATATATGGATACGGTGAATTTTTCATCATTTCACTGATTATATTCCGTTATAATCATCAATTTATTTTGTCAAAAGCTGGCACCAATTATTACTTTAAAAATTTGATATTTAAATTCGAATAAAAATTTCATTGTTAAATCCATTTCTATCAATTATATATTTTATTACATAATCTCTTCCTAAATTAAAAAAAGTTCATTCGTCAGTTTATAATTTTCTTAAGCTCAGTTGACCCTAAATAATTCAACTGAACTTTAATTTAATTTTTTCTCTATCTACACATAATGCCATACTATAACACTTTTATGTTTCATTTCTTCTATTGTTTCTTAATTAATTTAATCTTTAAGAACAATGTTGCTTTTATTTACTTATTGAAAAAAAAGAACTTTCACTAAACGAAACAACGAACAATCCGTCTCTTTTCTCTCTTTCTTTCTTTCCCTCTCTCTCTCTTCTCCTCTTTCCTTTCATGAATACGAATTTATTAATCTATGCTATATATAGATATATGTATATATTTATTTATACAGCGATATATCAGCGTCGATCATTTTTTAGGATGGTGCAATGTAGTACAATTGTTACAATGTTTCCTGTCTCGATCTATTTTTACAGACAGATATTTTTTTTAATTCTAAAAATGATAGATTGATAGAGAGAGGGAGAGAGAGGGGAAGAGAGAGAGAGAGAGAGAGAGGGACAAATGCGAAAAAATTGTTAGTTATGTAAACATGTATTAAAAAATTGAAAATATGATATGAAATTAATGCTATATTATTGCCTATTAAATCAAAATAATTAATTTATTTTTGAAAATTTAAATTTATGACAAAAGAATGTGTGATTTTATTCAGAAAATTTCCTATGCTTTAATATTAACTAATTTATATTAATCATCATTGCACAAATTTTCGAAATTCAAATATTATAATAATCTTTCTTCAAACACACACACACACACACACACACACACACATAGTTTATATTTAAACTATAAGTGTAACTATTTATTTTATGATGATAAATTTCACATTATTAAATGATCTCCGCAGTTCGAATTTATTCATACAATACTTTATTTAAATATATATATGCTAACAAAATTGTTTGTTTGGAATTTTTTAATTAATAAAAATGATAATTTAAACTAAAACAAATTATTTTGGTAATGATAACATTTATGATAGCGTTATAATGAAATTAATAAAAAATTGCAAACATTTCTAAAATTATCGATTAAATTCTAATTATATAATAAAATTCTTTATGATAATTTCTTTTCTTTCATCTAACATAATAAAATTAATAAGAAATTTTATATAATAAAAGAGAAAAAATTTGTTGAAAGTTGAAATTTAATTTTTCGTAAATTTCAACAATGTTTGGAATAAAATGGTAGAGGGATTAGTTTGATAGTAAATGAAATGGAAAGGATGAGTAATCATTTCAACTATAGTTTATATACTGTCACAAATCTTCATCACAATTCTGCTCTTTGGACTATTTTTAAGTCGAATTTTAAATTATAGAAAAATGATATAAAAATTTGGAATGCATTATACATAGACGGCTGAAATAAATGGAACTGTCAACAACAATGCGTATCGCTACGTAAAATTTATTAACAATTGAATATTGTAATGATCGAAATTGAAAGAAGAAAATATCAAATCGATTCATTTCATTTCCCTTTTTATTTAAATAAATTTAATTTTTTAAGAATTCAAATTAAAAAATAAGAAGAAAATTAAATAAAATTATGTCCAGTGCAGGCTTTTTTATCTTTTCAAAATATTTTTTAATTTAATATTGAAATTATACGTAATGGAATTCTTTCTATGCAATACCTTTATTGCACCTGCTCAAAATTAACCATTCATCTGAATTATTTAATGAAAAACAATTAAAACTTCCAAAAAGTACATTTATAAATTTTTTTATAAAATAAATTGGATGTAAAAAATAGTTGCCAGTAATGATGATAAGTGATAATTAATAATCAATTGTTATTTCAAATTACTGTCATTCGATGAAGATTTTGGAATAAACATCAAATTTCAAGTATCCAAAAGAAAAAAGAATTTATAACATGCAAGCAATGATGTATTGAAGCCCTGTGATTTGTATCATGAAATAAGTACGAGATTTATTGTGCATGATAAGGAGATTAACAAAGTATCATATCATATCATATCATTATATCATATCATACCTAACATAAAATACTATTCAATGTGAAATATCACATAAATATTTTCACATGAATACTAATTAATTTTAGCTTCATTTTAGTGAAAAAAATTATAAAAATAAATAAATAATGTGACACTGATAAAAAGGTTTGATAAAATTGAGAAGAAAAAACAGATAGAATAGTTCAATTTTACGTCGTCGAAAAGGTACGTCGCCTTTAATTGTGTGAATAATTTTTGTTACGATTGAGTGCACCTATGATTGGGTTCACTGAACAGATAATAACAAAAACCTGTAATAAATGCCTGTATAAAATAAAATGGAAAACAAATTATAGATCAATGAATGTTATTAAGATTTCGTGATACATATTTCTGACAGCAATAAATATTAAACGTTAATCATAAAAAATTTTAAGATTGAAGATTTTAAATTTCGAAATTATTTTAAAGGATTTTAAAACCATAAAATTGTGAAATAAGCATCAATACGCACTATGAGAATGAAATGAGCATTCTGAAAATTTTTTAATAAAGTAAAGTTTATCTCTGTTCAAGATGTTTTACGGATGATAGCAAAATTTCCGATTGAAGTAAAATGAAGTAAATTCATTGTTACATTTGAGTCATTGAAAATGAGGAAATTTTATTATACAAATGTTGCCGAAGTACGCAAAAGTCCTGTAAGTCCAAGAATTATTTATCTTCTAGCCTTATACAAAAAAGAAAAGACTTATAGAAATTCAGGTGACATTTGAAAAGTATCATAACTTTGATAAATTATTAATCCATTTTAATCAGCTGCTAATTATTAATCAATGTGTAAATATAGTTTGAAAAGAGAGGGAAGAAAGGAGAAAATTATTCCATTGTCGAAATTGATAATAGCGATAAATTTATGTTCCTTCAGTGAGATCTCGAAAATGTTAATTAGAAATGTTAGATGAGTTGAGCAATTTGATCCAATTAAAATAATACAAGCAAATTCAAACGATTCAAATAGTATTGAATGATCGGCGCTTAAGAATTTGCCTGAAAGAATTGCATTCAATTGAGAAGTGCACATAAATCAATCCGGACAACAAAAGAACTATTGTTTTAACATTTATCCAGAAAAAAGTTGAAAAAAGGAAATTACCTAATTTTTTTCATTGGATGATACATTATTCAGTCAAAAAATGCATATCGTTTTATATAATTGTCCTTCAACCTTTGAACTGGGTGAAAGTAGTATTTTGTTAATTTAAGTTATTCCAAAAAAAGGTCGTTATTGAATAACTTAATCTTGTTTACAGCATTATAATGCAATCATAAATTCGGCAAACAAAAATTCAATGTAATTTTCAACCAAATGGCTTTATTTCGATGAAGAAAAATTTTAATTTTCACAATGGAATTTACTTGTTGCGTGAATTTATTGATTTTATTATTAATTCGAGCCGAACTAAAATATCAAAATAACTATAACATAATTTACAGCAAATTGGAATTTCCAATGAAACAATTAAAAAGCGCATTATTTTGGCCTATACAAAAAAAAGCCAATAAATCATAGTTGCATGGCGTAATTCTGAGTAATACTCACGAGAGCAAGTAAATTTAATAAATGATTTTATCGTGATTATGGGAAAATTTAATTTTGATTATATATGATGCGTTAGTTTGTATCAACGATAAATTCATATGTTTTTTAGGAACAGCAAAAGATATTGATATTTATTCTTTGAAAGATTATATGGATATATGAGATATTTGAATAAATGACAAATAATAAACTTTGGCAACAACATCAGTAGAAATAAAACATTAAAATTTCATTAGACTGACAGATTTCATTGAATCATTTATATTTTAAGTTTATTTCATTCATTCTTTAATAGACTAATTTACAATTACTTACTAATTTTTATTCCCACTTTAATCAAGTTTTTCTCAAATAAATGTTAATCAAATAAATTTTTATCACTTCCATTAATCAAAACAGCAAAAATTGGATCATTTTATCATTTCATTTTTAAAAAAAACCAATCAATGATACAAATGATGCCATTTATTTCGATATTTTTTCGTGAAGAAAAGAAATTTCGTTTCAATTTAATGATTAGAATTAGGATCTTCCGGCGACCCAAATGCCAAATAATTTAATTTGGTAGAAATAAGGCGAGTGAGTGAGTGATAGTTCCACATTGCGCCATTTCCTACTGCATCACATTTCCATTCAATACTTTTCCTTTTTTTCAGCATAATCAACAAAAATTTCTCATAAAATAGAGTTAACAGAAAATTTTTAAGGTCACCGTTGATCGTTGTTTTTTTGTGTAAGAATGCGCAGTTATCATATTTACATCAGAAATGTTCGTATGATTGTTATCACTCATCACTAACTTTTTTCATTTCATTTTATGTTATCATGATAGTCACCTAATTGATGCAACTTCTGTGTATAGCGATGAAAATGATGAAAATTTATGAATCTTTTAAAGATCTGGCATTATTATAATTATCTTATATGTATGTGTATGGTGAAGAAAATGATGCTTTCTTTTGCTGTTGTTGTAATAATTCATGTTTTTTTACCACAATTCTATATTGTAGAAGCCTGAAATATCATACAAAGTGTGGAAATATGCTACTAAAATCTTAAAATTATCAAAAAGTAAAAGAAACAATCATCAAAATCAATTGATGTAATTCTTATTTTACAAATATGATGGGATGAAATTTCGTTCTTTTTTCGCCAAATCTTTAACTTTACAACGTTAAGTAGAACACATAAATTATCATTATCATTATCATTTTAAAAGCAGTAATTTGTTAGCAGGTTTCAATTATTTTAAAGTTTTATCATGTTGTATTTTAAATTTACAATCTTTTTGAACATATTTGTATTCAAATTACATTCGTTAAATTATAGTGTCAGTCAGATTTGAATTTAAAAGAGAAGAAGAAAAACGGTGAGGAAGAAGTCATTGATAGTATGTGTTGCTCAATGGTGATAGAAATTTTCATCATTTGGCTCCTTCATTGGGAGGGTCACTTGTCCAATTGGCCTTGATGACAGCGACAACAGCGACCAACACAACAGCATCACCGTTTTATTACTTTCAAGGTTTAAGAATTGTGCAACCAGATCGTAAATTCAACATTTATTTTGTTATTACACTCAAATAGTTAAGAACTAACAATTGCATGTTTTTTCATTCGCTATTCTATGGAATTCTCAAAGTTAAGCTTAAAATAAACTTTCGCAAAGTTTAAAAATATGTCTTAATAAAACCAACAACTACTAAAGTAATAGATTAAGTACCTTGACAATGCAAATAACTGATAAATTTATTTTAACATGAACATTTAAAAAGTGTCATGTTTGAAGTTAATGATTTAATAATTTCTTATCGACCTTTCTTCTGCTCTATTTTTGAAACATCACAATCATAAAGCTGTTGTCAATTCGCAAAGTTCTACTGCTAATTATTTCTAGGAGCTGATAATGGTTATTTTTTCTCCACTGCTTTAAATTTTCCAGAAATATATTTTGCTATTGTTTTACATTTCCTGGTTAAATTAAATTTCACTTTTTTGTCTCATTTTATTTTGATAATACAATGCCTTAATAATATTTATGTGCCGCTAACAATTAATTAATGCTTAATTATTTATTATTTCCTCTCCTGTACCTTATAATTGTTTGCAACAAACTAAAAGCAAAATTCAAAATTGAGAAGCGAAAAAAACGAGATGATTGAAATATTTTATACCAATCAGTTTTGCTAATCTATTACTTTAAGATAAATTAATTTCTCTACCTTATGAAGAATGTTTTTTTTAATTTTATTTTTTCCGGCTATGAAGAAGTAAATTATTAAATAAATATTAGCTAATGTTCCTCTACGAATTCTCTCTCTCTTTTCAATGATACTGATAATGAATAGCACTAATAATAATGTTAATTAATTAAATAATTAATTGTGAATATTATCATTTTTCTTTCAACTGTTTACTATTAATATTGGATCAATTATAATAAATTATAATTTTATTTTTTGCATTTCTTTTTTTGCATTAATCTATTTGTTGTGAGTGTTTTGCATGGCAATAAGTAAAAACGTTGTTGGTTGCAAACAGTTTCAAAAACTGAAATGATCCTTTAATTTTTCTGAATCCATCCATTCTCATTCGACCAAATGAGAAAAATGAAAGAGGCATTATTATTTGTTGTTCATTTTTGTGTTAATCGAACAAAACCATTTCAACCACTTAAATACAAATTTTTTGCCATCTTCATTTTGTCTTGTCTCGTCCCGTCTCGTCCCGTCCCGTCCCGTCCCGTCCCGTTCCGTTTATTCCTGATTGTTGAAATTTTTCGTCCCTTTTTTTCCTTTTTTATTTGAAATAAATTTTGAATGATAAATTTCATTCCTAAATTTTAGTCATTTAATAATTTACGAAAACTTTAAATAAATCAGAAATTTAGACGACTGTTTTTCATAAAATTTTTCACTTTAATAGTTTTAGTTTTTTCTTCTCTCTTTTATTTCATATCACAATCATTCGATAACTTTTTGATAAGATTTCAAGTGCAATAAAATACGTTTAAGATTATTCATAACCTAAAAAGTCCATAATTAATAAAAGCATAATAGGATTTGTTTTGTTTTGTTTTGTTGACGACGCAAGTGATACCATAAGAATGATTTCAGCCTTATAAAATCATTTATACATTCCAATGTCATCGTGACCTGAAGAAATAGGAGGCGGGGGTGGAGTGGGAGGTGTAGATGGTGAGAGAGTGGACTATATAAAATATAAACAAACCAATTCTATCGTTCGTTCAACTATAACAGGAATAAAACTGAAGAAGAGGAGGAGGAAGAGGAAGATGAAAGAGGTGGGGGACAAGTGACATGAGAAGATAGTAAGGTTGATTTGGAGGACAATCCAATCATCACCTCCAACATTCCTACTCCCCCGCTTTTCACTTCTACCGTTCACCCCCGCTCTCCTTCTCCATTCTCCTACTTTTCCCCCGCCATATCTTCTTTATCACTGCCATTGATAGCAAATGGAACCCAAAAATGAGTGATAGGAGATATTTAAATAGTTCATTGCTTTACTGTTTGTTATCTTACCCTTCTGTGATATTTTTTAATTCTTAGAACTTTTTGTGCATACGATCCACCTGTTTTCTGTCATTTCTTATCCCTTTTCTGGCGTTCTTCTCTATAAGCTTAATGTAATTAGTTTAATTAGTGTGAAGGAAAAGAGCAGAAAAATTAGCACAATAACTTCCTTCCATTGATTACGAGTAATTTCCACATTTCTTATTAAATTTATTATCGAATTTTGATTGAAACTGAAGAGAAATGCCCACAACAAATGGTAAAAAATTGATCTTGTTTAATAACATTTCTTAAATAAAATATTCAGATACTATTATTCATTTTATCATATTTCACTATTTTCTTGTCTGATCGAATATCATTTTGCCACATAATCTTTCTCTCAATAAAATTTATCATTACAGCAACTGGCAATAAATTTGCTTGCATTACTTACATACACAAAATTAGTAAAATTCTCATTGAAATATTTTCAAATTTTTCATTCTTTTTCCTTTCCTCCTCCTCCTCCTCCTCCTCCTCCTCCTTCTTCTTCTTCTTCTTCTTCTTCTCTTCCTCTTCCTCGAATATTTTTTCTTTTTCATTGGTAAATCCTGAAATTAATATTATCCCTCCTCCCTTGCCATTCTTGTGGATATGAAATTCTTGCAGTCTTCCAAGACATTTGCTATCTTTCGATACCTTTGTTTTGAATTTCATTTCATTTCGGCATATGAATGTATATGTTTGTGGATGGATGTGTATATACACCTAATTCTTTTACTGACATACTTTTTTTCAGTAATGACGGTGGCACCAATATTTGACACAGTGAAATAATTAAATAATCATCTTTAATTATTGGGATGATGAGTTTTAGCTAAGTCGACCATCTTTTAAAATGCTTTTATTAAATTTGAATCCCTTAAATTCAAATTTTTTAAAAGATTTTTTTTATATTTCGTTTCCTACAAACTTCTACCTTCTTATCCTTTTATACATCATTTTATTTTAAACATTATTAATTTAATTAATTAATTTTTATAAAATATATCCATTTCTCAAAAATTACTGTTTAGTATTCCACGCTGCATTTGGATAGATTTGCATTCCAATGTTAATTTAGTTTTCCACTCTATTGATAGTCAGTTGGTGTAAACAAATTAAAATGTGAAAAGTCACACATTAAAGAAAAGTGTATTCTGAATGATTTTGTTAATTGAACAAAAAAACATAACGACGAAAAATTTGCTCTGATGATATGGGAAATCTAAAATAATAGAATATCTAAAAAAATCTAATGTAGTTGAATGGGATAAGGGGAATCGTCGACCTTCAAATGACCGCAGTGGACTATTAAAAATGTGCATCATTCGTTTTGTTTGACGCATTCTAACGACATTTAACCTTTCACCCGATCTTCATGTAGTGATGGACTTAATTTATTAATAAGTTATTAATTTATTAGATCTTATTTATTAATACTTGCAAAATTGAGGAAAAAATTCGTTTTCATTTTTCATCTTTTAAATCAAAGAAAAGTAGTTAGAGGTTATAAGTGACACTATAATGATGTCATCTCGACTACGGTTTATAATATAATTTCATCGAAGATTGAAATATACTCTGATTCAGTTCGTCAGTCATTTCTTTTATGACTACTTGAAAATTTCCATTTTTCCACAGATAGAATTCGATCTAATGCAAAGCAATTAATACAAAATGAATCATATTGGAAGCTAAAATTTTGAAATGTTATCACAATATGTGATAACTTGAAGTAGAGACCATTTACCGGTTGATATTACAATAGTTTTCATTTCTCATAAATTATTAAATAACGAAAAGAGTTTTTTCTTTTTCTTTTCTAATTTTTATCACTTATAATACTTTCCATTTCAAGCCACATTGTTTGAATTTATTCTCAAATTTTTTCAATTTTAAAATATTGAAATTATTATTCATTTTAGGAAGGAGTATGATATGGATATTACTGCTATTACCATTAGCTGCAACACATATCAGACTAACATATCCACCAACTCATTATTCATTCTTGAATTATTCCATCGATAGCGGAAAAAATCAGAAGCCATGCGGTGCATCTAAAGATCCAAAAGGTTACACTTTCTTCTTTACTGCTTAAAAGAAAGGATTAAATAATTCATTTTATTTTATTTCTTCTTTCTACCATTTAATAAATTCATATGTTGCTGGATTTTATTTGAAAATTTTAAAGTTTAGACTATTTTTTGCAATAACGACAAGCTAATAGGAAATTAATAATACTATTCTGCAGGTGATAAATAGAAAAAAGGAGGTGAAGATGAAATAAATAGCATCGATATAATTTTAAAATTTTTCATGAAATACTTAGAAAAGTATTCCCTACCATCCATTAATTACTTTCTTTCTTCCATTGCATTAATTTTTAAATTAAAGTCAAATAATAAATGAGAAAATTAAAAAGAAATTATCGATGAGGTAAACAAAATAATTTTTTAATGATTGTATACCTGATCCTCATTATACACCTCATGCCCTCCTTAATTTTTTCTTTCAGTGTCATTTTGTGCACTACAGTTTTTTGATCTATAAGAAACCAGTAATAGTTAAAAATTACCGTTGTATAGTGGTCGGAATGGAATTGCAGTGAGATCTGGTAGCAATTAACAAGTAGAAAGTGGTTGCAGTTTCAAAATTGGAGTTAATCAAAGTCATTGAGTGAAAATATTCTGGTATACTATTACGGCGAAGAAAAGGAAATAACGAATCGAAAATTTGAAAACTCATAATTTTGAATTCTATAAAACTTTTTCAAAATAATCTTATTAAATAATTTCTTCATAGTGACCTTTTTGTTGATTTCCTTACTTTAAAAAGTTAGCATTGCAACTAAATTAAATCTCAGAGTGCACCCTTTTTTGAAAAAACGAATCGAAATTAAATAATTCTAAATATTCTAATATTTCAAATTATTTTATTGATCGATAATTTTATATGAGATTATTTTTGAAATTATAAGTATTAGAAAAATGAAAGAAAGTAATTTTTATCGGTTGTATATTTTTAGTGTAATTAAACCTTTTTCCTTGATCTAAAAATTAATATTTTGAAATTTAAAAATTGAAAATTTCAATTAGTTAGAGAAGAGTCCTTTTTATCTTGATATAGACATAAAAAAATACTTTAAAATCTTATGCATGTTAAGCATTTTGTTGAAAATTCATGCATAAATGACTTTCAATTGAATGAAACAAAATCCAAGGGCATACATAACAAAATTCGTATAATATATTTCGTAGATGAAAAGTTGAAAAGATAAGGTGAAGGGTTGAGGAAGTTCGGTCACTCAACTGGAAATCATAAAAATGTCGTATGTCATGTATCCTCACCCTTATCATAATCATTATCATCATTATTATCATTGTGATCGTCACTAGGGTCAATAATGTTGTGTTATTGTAACGGAACTAATAATTTCCGATAATTTCACTTTTTTTACTCATCGGAAAAATGCGATACAAACATAATAAATGAATGGGAAAAAGTTGAAATTTTTCTTGTAGAAAATTATTACCATATTGTTAGGACAACAATTTTTACATTAATTATCATTTTCCAATGATTTTAATGTGTAAACGGTAGAAATGTTCAAACAACGACTAATTTATTTTCTTAATTGCTGTGAACTCTGCTGAAACATTAAGAATTCTTCCTCTAATAACAATGATCCTCATTACTGATGAAAATGGCATTCAATTAATTGGAATAATAATAATTAATAAAAAGGTAGTAATTTCATAGGAATAAAACATTTGTTAAGATTATTTCATTCTATGTTCGCTTTCGCTAAAAAAATTATGACAGTCCTACTGTATATTTACTGTACACTCTTATTCCAAAAATTAATTACAGCATCAATCCTGAAATTGTTATGTCTATTATATTCATTTATGAAACATTTGTCAAGCATACGAATATTTCTCTATTAGCTGAACTAATTAATATTATTTTTTTATCAAATTTAAATTGGCACTATATTTATTCATTCCGTTATAGGTATTGTAACATGGCTACGATCCGGTGAAGATGTTAATATAACTTGGTTTCAGTCAGTATCTCATAATGTACGGTTTCGCTTATTCAACAAATGTTTTCGTTTGTAGTTCAAATGAAATTTGACATAGATGAAATGAATTTGAGTGCTCATAATCTATTTTTCTTTTTTATCTCTTTTTGTAAAATAGACAATTGAAATGATTAGGTCAAAAGAATTAATTCAAATTGTCATCATTGTTAAAGATTAAATTTAAGGGAAATTTGAAGTTAGAGTTATTGAACGATATGGGTCAAATGATTGCAGTCTTATCACCAATCACAACTGTTAACACCAATAACAGAACTTTGTAATCTTTTTTAAATTGACTTCTGTTATATATTTAATATTATAAAAAAATCTAAGAGAAAATAGAAATTTTTCCTTTTTTAAATCAATAAATAAAAAATTTCATATTCGCTATTCATTTTGATATTTCATTTCTAATATTGATAAATTTGTTAAATAATTTACTTTAATAGGATGTTTTATACTATGTTGTATAATTAAAAACATATATAAGTTTTGTTGTCACTTCTTCAGGAAAACATCAGCAACAGTAATGTTACCAAAAAATTACGAGTGTTACAATTGTGTGATACGAATTATCCGGCAAGTTACTGAAATCGGGAAAAATTATTCATCCTATTATTCATGCGCCGATGTGAATATCGTTAACGGTAAGTATCAGAAAGATGAAATAATACCGAAACAGAAATATTCTGTTCCTCAGCTGTAACATAACCATTCCTAGTGATGCTTCGAACCATTTCAAGCAATCCATCTAATTCACAGACTAATTAATTAATTAATAATTCAATTTAAGGAATTCCATTTTGTTACTTAAAAATAGCACGAAATAAGAAAAAAAATCACTTCATAAATCAGAATATCATAAAAGAGGACAAATGAAAATTTAACTTTGATTGAAACTAATTTAAATTTGCATAAATTGAAAAAAGTGATCTATGCAACAAAGAATATTTTCAAAATGTTATGTCCTTTCAATCAAGAAAAAACTTTTCTCTTTTTACTGAACTTTAAATTATAAAATAGAATTTTTCTCCAAACATTTAAAGTATACAAATGAATGATAATTGATTGGAAATTTTTCATGCCAGCCGTTTTTTTCTTAATTTGATAAATTTGGAATATAAATTTATTTCATTTTATTTCTAAGTTACCTTTTTCTGATATGTGATTATTTTATCGAACATTTGAGGTCAAAATTTTCAGTAACTTTTTTGACTCAAAAAGAAATGAAAAAAAAATTTATCCAATGACATTAAATTTTAATTAGGGTAAGTGCGAAATTAACCATTTCAATTTAATAATTTATTTAAACTTTAGAAATCCCAGATGGTGATACATGTCTGGGTAATGGAAACAGGAAACACGGGATATGTGAATGTGACTCGCATTCATCCGGTGACAATTGCCAATATCACGGTATTACAATGCAATTATTTTTTTTCAATTACAATTGTTTAATCAATTTCATCAACACGTACTTTTAGTATCCAATTCAAATATTTGATGTCAGTTAGTTTCGATGAATTTATGACAATTTTAATAATACCATTTTTAAATAGCAAAGTTTTACTACGTTAGCTAATCAAAAAAAGTTTCTTTGTGACAATTTTTATGACGAATAATGGAGCAATTTGATAATTATCTAACAATTGAATAGTTCTATAAGTTTAGAGAGTTAATAATTTTAAGAAGTGGAAGTAATTAGTTGTTAAACTGCAATGACCTATCTCAAAAAATATGCTTAATTAATTGGAATTGTTATTCTTTTCGACTCGACAAAATTTCAAATTTTTATGCAGCCGTAAAATTTGATGAGTCATAATATCATCCTAATATTATGTAATGTAACATCTCTATTAATTAATTGACAACTCTTTTCAGTTCTTTGATTTACAATATCATTAAATAATTTGATAATTTATTTACATGAGATATATGCAAATAAAATTATTCCATTCTTATTTATATTTAAAATTTTTATCACAATATCTTTATTACAGTATCAAATATAAGCTCATATCATTAACAACAACATGTTATATCGTAATATTGTCTTTACAATGATTTCTGTTGTATTAAATTTTTTTCAAATTGTTAAATACTTTAAAATTTTTTAGATTAATTGTGGTAATCAAAGAATTTTTCATTCGAATTAATAATTTAAACAGATTAATTATGTTCAATTACAGATGAATGCACAGATGACAGTGATTGTAACAGTAATGGAAAATGTGTTCCATTCTCGAATGATGCATTAGCGATGAAGCAGTGCTTCTGTCAACGAGGTTATTTCGGGAGGATGTGTCAACATGGTTTGTTTTATAGTTTACAGTAATCCCGATGATTTTTCATTCATTCATTTTCTGTAAATATATATTTTATGCGGGAAATATAATATTTCGTGAAATTCTCAATAGATAATAAACAAATTTGATATAAATAAAAAAGATAATAAATAAAAAATAAACTTGTTTTGGTGGAAGAAAATATAACTGTTACAACATTATTTATATAAAATTCCTGTTCCTGTCATTATGAAGTTCGTTCACGTTTAAAGTGTGACTGTTTAAAATGTGTTATTTAATTCCTTCATGAATGTTTGGAATAAAAGACCTGAAATGTTCGTGTTTGAGAACTAATACGAAACGTGAATAGACCGTGAGTTACCGCTACTGATTAAGAGCTTGACCACAACGGGTTCTGCAGTCCAATAAATATTTGGAGTGACGTATCGGGAACCTAACGAACTAATATGGTAAATTTCCATCGTCCATCCTCTATTACTAATGTTACCGTTGCTGTTTCAAAATAATACATGGGATATAATTTCGGAATCTTTAATTAATCTGGCAATAATTAATTTGTTACCGGCAGAAACTAATAATCAACTCAACGAGAATTTCATCATGTAACAAATGAATTTTGTAAGAAATGTTCTGTAAATTATAATTGAAATTGAAGCACCATGTTTCAATAATTTTCAATCATTATTACGAAAAGTGTTTTATCAACAATGCAATATTCAAATCTTATTACTATTGAAAATGAATACTTCATCGGTGATGCAATATAGAAATATGTGTCGGTTAAAATTAAATTTTAATACACAAGATATAAAAGGAATTCCGAATTTTGTTTAATATATAAAATATACAATAGAATTTTCATAATTTAATTTGCAGAATTTCTATTGATATTTGAATATATTTCAGTATCGCAAAGCTTTACGGATGATTCGGAATTTCTTCCATCATTATATCATATGCATCAAGTTGGACACGATAACGATAAAATTTATTGGAGGATATTGCAGGTTAGACATTAGATGAATTCTAAAATTTCCCATTGTATACATTTTAAAATATAAATTACATTAGGGAAACAATTTAATAATCTTCACTATAGAGTGTTATTTGGTTTCTGAATTTATTCTGATTGTTAGTGTTTCCGGATGATCAAATTTCAATTTTCAATTTTATTTCATTTTAATTTTTTAAAATTGCATTTCCGAATGAAATGGATTTACCATTGGAAAACTAAATTTTCCATTTCCTTTCAAATATCAAAATGCTAATTTCTTTGATATTTTTTTGCATCCTTTTTTATTAATACATTCAAATAAAATTAAATTTAAATAAAACAAATTGTTTATCTCTCAGATTTGATGAAATGGTTAAATTTCAAATAGTATAAAAGAGGAATGATTTGCTATAATGAGTGTATGGTAATATAATAGTATTAATAGCAGTAGTACTGAGCAATTTATTAATTCCATGGTCTGAATTAGGATGATTGAAGAAATGGGAAACCTTGACCGAAATATCAATGCAGCTATATTGAAGTAATAGTACAATACATGTCCTTTCTTTCTTTTCATTCATTCCGCATCTTTACACAGATAATTCCGATACAGAGATAATTCCGCTCTCTCTCAGTACCGTTCCATACTGTCATCATCATATTGTCAACAACATTAAAGAATGGTCAATGTCTGAAATTAATCAACCTTAGAATGAACATAATTAGTTGAAAACGATAAGATATAAAAAATCTTGCATTGATAAATATATTTTGTGCTATAATGTCACATTCCATAAAAAATATACCGTACACAATTTCATATATTAAAAAAATATACCAAACGAAATAAATTATGTGTTATGCAGATTTTATGGTATAATTTTTGAAAGATTATAATTTTGAGCGGTTATTTTAAGTATTAATAATATGAGATATTATTTAATCACAAATAAATGGTTATCGTTCCCAATTTCCATTTCTATATAATTCAAGATTCTGAAAAGCTTCATTTATTGTGCTAGTTGGAAGTTGGATTTGAAAAGAAAATACAAATTATTAGTTTAAAATTCAGAAGTCTATACTGAATAGATAAATTTAAACTATAACATTAAATGAAATATGATGATTCTTGAGATCCAAAATAAAATAAAATAGTTAAAAATCATTACTTGAAGCAACATTGTTTAAATCTTCAAACATGATCATCACTGAAGTGATATTTACTTTAAATAGATAATTGCTTTGGCTATATTAATTACTACTCGAATCAAATGATATCGTGCTACAACCATAACCTGATTTATTGACTTCTATTATTGCCTTTTTAGGATGAAATTGAATTTGTATTAAAATTCAAAACTGATTCTTGGATTGGTATTGGTTGGAAACCGAAAAGCTCCGATGAGCACTGTCCTTCATCGCAGAGCTTTGCAAGTTCAGAGGAGAAATTTTCAGAGGATTTGATGACCACATCATCGTCATGGTGGACATCTCAAACGGCTGCTAATAAACAAAGTAAAACTGTTACAAATGAAGTGCTTCCTTCTGAATCGATCACCGATAGCCATCCTTCAGATACTCATAGTATTAAAATTAAAAGTGAGATTTTGAAATTGGAAAAATTGCTAAAAAATAAATTTATAAAGATTTTTTGGAACATGAAATTTGAAATTTTCTAATGGTTTCGCTTTTTTGTTTTTTTGTTTTGACGGATATATCTAAGTAATTCAAGAAAATCATACATTTATTGATTGATTGCAGAAATTTGTGATGAAAATGAAGAATTTTCTCATTGTCCGGAATTCACTCGCCAGTGTGAAGCATCTTGCGATTGGACAAAATTTCCGGAAACAATTCCAAATTGTCCACGTAGTTGTGGTACGCCAAAATGCGTCTGCAAAGAAGGCTTTGTCCGTTCAGCAAATGATAATAATACCTGTGTACCATTCCACTTTTGCTCTGATGAGGTAAGCAATGAAGAATATAAATTCTTATTTAAAAAATTCTCTTAATTTTCCTAATATGCTATTTATTTCTCTTCATCGCCATTTGTTTTCATTTCTTAACTTTATGAAATATTGGCAGATTTTTTTAATTTAAGATGATTTAAAATTTATTTTACAAAAAATGATATCGCTTATTTTATTTATTTAAAACAGGCTGAAATAGAATGTCCAATTAATTCAACTTGGGCAAAATGTGGTATTTCTTGTGAACCAACATGTGAAAATATGTATGATACATCGCCGTGTCCAGCAAGTTGTGATGAACCAGCTTGTACATGCGCTGATAATTATGTTCGATACAAGGGGAACTGCATCTTTTGGGGAGATTGTCCAAGTAAGTATCATCGTTATCATTATCATTACTTTTGCTTTATCTGTACGAAAAACTTAACGATTTCTGATATTGAATGTCTTTAATCGTTATTTACTTAGAGCATGATGCTGAATGCCAAATTTCAAGACTCTTTTTGAGATTTCGAAAATAATAAAGTGGCAAACGATCAAAAACAATGCTTACTTCAGATCTTGAGCAACATCTTGCATCCGATTTCTTCACCTCAATACCAGTGAAGACAGCTACAGAAGAATCAGGTTCTGTTCAAGTGGAATTTAATCCTGCTGATATGGGTAATCAGTCGAAAATTGCAACCGTAGCAGCAATAACAATAAATGCTGAAACCGGAACAGTATCCGGTAGCTTAACTTGTGGCATCAACGAAACAATTAACGAATGTGGTCGAGCCTGTGAAACAAGCTGTAACAAAGTAAGTTTAATGTAATAATTTCATATCAAATTCTAACAGTTATATTTCTAGAATTGTATAGTTCAGTGATGCTATTAAACGCTAAGCGATTGATATTAGCATGTAATTCGGCCAATATAAAATCAAAATTTAGTATAACCATTAAAATCAATTTTCTTTCAGTCTGTTACATCCTATTATCAAGCAAACTGGAATTTAAATTGAAGAAAAAACGAAATGAGATGTAAATTAGGGTCAATTATAGCAAGCTGATAGTTTTTTAACTCCTCTGGCATGCACTCTTGTTATGTTATTTAAAATTAATCTTCGTTAGTATTTCGAAAAATTTAATCCAGATTATTTAATGAATTACAGATGTACTCTCGGGAAAAATGCACGCATTGTTATCAACCTGCATGTGCATGCATTCATGGTTATGCACGAATTGATGATCAATGTATTTATTGGACTGATTGCCCACGTGAAAGTAATCAAATCATTTTTGCTGCATTCTTGTTAAATTTATTCATAATTGCTAAATTTAAACAAATAATGAAGTGTGAATTGAATTTGAGCATTAAACTTTTAGTTTATTGTTCAAGTAGCTTTTTTAGATCGTCGTTTATCACATGATCGACAACATATTCCTTCATCGATGTTGCGATCACAAAAAACATCGGTTGCCAGTATTGCAGAATATCCAAATGGAACAGAATTGGTGAATTCATCCCTCAAGTCGTCAAATGAAATACGTGAATTGAATTCGACGGATATTGAAACGGTTATAAATGATGCAAACATCGAATCACATAATGTATCAAACGCTCTATTTGCGCCTTTATTAGAATCTGGTACTTCTATTTATTCATTTGTTCATTGATTCATGAAGGTTTTCCGTTTTCAACCGGTGAAATTGACTTAGAGCATTAAAAGGATTTTAGCATTCAGTTAAAAGTTAGTGTCAGTTCTATCTGCCGTTTAATTAATTGATTTATCAAAAAAATTCAAGGGTTCAAAGATACGAACAAATCAAATATAGTCTCACCTTTTTCTAAATTGAAATTTTCTAACATCTTATTAATCAGAGATGTTCAAATTATCTTTCCAGATTTTAATGCTTCAGATGTTGCCGGTGATGTTTGTTACGGTGACTGGCGTTGGCCCCCCGAGTGTCGTGATTGTGATTATCGCATTTCGTGGAATTATTTGGATGATACTGATGAGATTGAATTTTCGATTGAAACACGTGCACCTTCAAATTGGTGGACAGGTGTTGGTTTCTCGCCCACCGGAACAATGGTAAATATCAATAATGCACAATTCCCTTTACTTACCGCTATCAATTATGAGGCTAATGCTGCAAATTTATAATATGTTGAAACCTTTTAATCGGAGTAAAAAAAATTGAAAGTTCATGCTTTATTTGGAAGAGAAATTATTAAGTTATAATAACTATGATGAAAGGTTTCTTTTAGGTAGAAGCTGACATTATTATTGTAAAAAGTCGAAATGGTGAATTATCACTGCATGACATGTATAGCACTGAATATGGCGTGCCACGTGAAGACAGTGAACAAGACGTTTATACGCCAACTGTAATCGGAACACACGTTAATGGTGTACTAAGGGTACAATTTACCCGAAAACGTGATACTGGCGATCGAAAAGCTGACCATCATTTCTCAGAAACTAATTGTTACAAATTTTTATTTCCGGTTTCTGGTGGACGATTAGAGCCGGTTCGTGTCCAGTTTCTATTCTATTGTTTGCTTTTCAAGTTTTAAATATAAGATCATTTTGTTTATAAAGTTTTAGGACATTGGATATCAAATGTTTGCTTCACTTAGGAGGTAAGCAATAGATAAGTTCACGTGACCTTCGAAATTCCTTCGCGCTTAAAATGTTCCAACATAGTGAAAGTAATATTACTAGCATAGTGAAATATTCTGCAGATAAATAAAGTACTTAATATTTCGAACTAGATAGAAATTGAACTTCATCATTGTGAATCTCTCACAATTCATTATTAACCACTACACCACTGATACTCCAATACGGCAAATATATTGAAAAAAATTGAAATTAAAGAAAATATGAAACTTGTTTTTGTGTAATAATTTTTTTAGAATGGCCAACTATCGAAGCATATTAGTATACCACATGTGTCAGAAAATAAAATTTGCATACAAAGTTGTATTACTCCACCAAATCTTCAGGGTAAGGTTTTCTTTTTCCTTTTGTTTATAACTTATAATGGTAATCGTTCATGGATGTTAAATAATTAAATATGAAATTACCATTGCAATGAAAAATTTTGCTCATAATTTCGAGTAGCAAAGGATGCATAAATGAAAAAATGTAAAAGAATTGATTGGAAAAGTTTAATTAGATTTAATTAAAGCATAATTATAGCTACAAGTTCATGTGAAACCGAATATCGTTATCCGGCTGGTTGTAGTGACACTGCATGTGATTATATTGCTAAATGGGAATACAGCATGGCTAGGAAGGATGTAAAATTCGAAATTTCGTCAAAAGAGTTGGGTCGTTGGACCGGAATTGGTTTCTCACGAGATGGGCAAATGGCAAACTCGGATGTATATACTGGTTGGGTGTTTGATGGAAAAGCATATATTACGGATCGATTTGCATACGGTCGTCAACTGCCAGCAATTGATCCAGCTGATCGGCAAGATATCTACGAAATTGGTGGCAAAGCAGAAGATGATATTCAGGTTTACTCATTTATTCGATTAGTTAAGAAATTATTTAAAAGATATTTACGTTCATTGCAGACAATAACATTTCGTCGAAAGGTACTACCAGCTGATACAATTACCGATTTTCCGCTCAATATGTGCTACTATTTCCTATTCCCAGTTGGTGGTGGACGAGTTTTAGCACGAAAAAGTCAAGATTTCGAGAATGCCAAAGCACCGATTGGTTATCATGATCTTTATCAGCCCAAAGTTTCGCGTACAAAAATTTGCATTTGTGATCAGGTAATTACTTACTGGAATTACCTAATTTCTATGATATAGAATATATTTTGTTCAATATTATACGAAATAAGATGTAACTTGTTCAATTTGTTAAGATTTGAAGAACTTCCATCAGATTTCTTTTCCGTTCTTTCCCATTAGCTGATTCGTTCTTCAAAATGATATTTTAAAAAAAGAAGAGAGATGATAGAAAGTTAATTTATTGTGAAGTGAAATTTCATTGCTTAGTTATCATTAACATTACGGATGAGCCAATGAATGCTTGTGAAGCAATTTGAATATGAATTCGAATAAAATGATTGAAATTTTGGCAGAATGGCGTATCAATTGCTTCTGATGATGGGCCACCAGCAGTTCGGAATCGTCGTCGAATAAATCAAATAGGTATGCCACCTCGTCTAAAACGACAGTCGCAAGATCCGTTCGAGGTTCAAATCGATCCTTTTGCAGGAATCGATAAAGGTATACATTATTCGTATCATAAATATATTAGCTTATATTTAAATAAATTACATGAAAAATTGAAATATGAGGCAGACAAAAGTCTCGAATAATTGAACACATAAATTCATAATGAAAACAATTTAATAGTCAGAAACAGAACTTATATTCTTAATATCATTTATATTTCTGTTGCAAAATTGAATGCAACATTTTGGCATAAATTGAAATGAAATATTAATATTATGCAGGATAGGTGCACTTTAGGAATTAAGAAGTCCTGTTTTTTTTCAAGAAAAAAGTGACATTTTTGGCATCAGAAGAAGATTTCCCAATTGATGAAAAAATCTCGAAATCGAAAAATAGAAACTTCCATTTATCAAACAACTTGTCATTGTGACTGATGCAAGCTCAGTCGATCGTACAATAGTTGAAAAAAGTAATATTCTTTCATTAAATAACATTTTTTAACTGATTCTGTTATTTATTACAGTGAATGCATCGACTCCGTCAGAAATTGTGGAACTGAAGTCAAAATCGGAGCAGGAGCGATCGACTCATCTTTCTATCGATGCAACTGTTCCTGTGGATATATTTAAGCCGGAATCTGAACGACGGGTCGCATCCGTAACAATAGAACCGAAGCCAAAACCAAAATCGATTCAACAGCAATTGGAAAAAGATAGAAACGGAGAAGGTAAGTTTCGTATTGCTTGTTAGAAATCTTTTTAAAATCAAATTTTTAGCATACTCGAAATGATTTTCAAATTTTTTAATAGAATTTGCAGTGGAACATCCAATGGATTGTCTTGATATGGTGATAGGAATGATAATTGATGACGTATCACAAGTACGCGACTATTATTCCTTTTCACATATTATGCCACAACCAGATGAATTTTTCGGTGGAAAGGATTCATTGACTTCAGCGGCTGCGTATCAACAGGATGGCATCACTACGGTCGTTTTCCGGAAATCTTTAAAAGGTGAGAGTTATCAATTCAACATTAGTATCATAAAGTCTCCACAACAAAGTATTATACTTCTAACAAATCCATTTAAAGATTAAATTCTGCTTTTCCTTAAGCATCCGATCAAGCCGATCGAACAATATCATCAAAAGAAACTATTGTAATTTGGGAAAAAGGTGTGAAATCTAGAGAATCTATTTCTCAGGTGATGATTTACGTTTCTAATCTTTTTTTCATTATATATTTTTTAGATATGTTATTTAACATATCTAACGGGAAAACTTCTACGAAATAGAACGCTAATTGATTTCACTTGCTATATTTACTCATTATTAAGTAGTAGGACTATCTAACAAGTTTTCTATTTAAAATAATTTAAGAGTGTTTTGGGAAAAACAACAACTTCATTTTTGGACGGTGAGATTAGTCGAGGACAATTGGTTGTCAATTTCTTCGGTTTGTCTTTTTGTCAACTTTTGAAAATAATTCAAAAATTTCGATGAATCGGAATTTTTTCATTTACAAATTACCTAACTGTTTTATAATTAAATAAACAACTTTTCTTATTGTATTCTAATAATCACATGCATATTTATATTTATTTATTACTTGCACTCCTGATAGTTTGCATCCATATCAAATGGTGATAATTTGGTGCCAGTCGTCGATATAGTTAAATCACTCTTAATTTAATTTTCTTTTTAATTAGTAGTATAAAATAGTGGGATAATATTAAGATGACAAAAATAGCTCAAATTGAAAATAATGCGAAAAAATAAAATTGCAGATGATGAGCAAGAAGAACCGAAAGAACTACAAAAATTAGGCCATAAAAACGAATGTTTCGGTAATTATGCATATCCGGTCAATTGTACAGTTGAAAAATGTACTTATGCAATAAGTTGGTGGATTGATGGGAAGAAAATTTCATTCTCATTGGCTGCAGCAATTCCAACATATCATTGGAGTGGAATAGGCTTTTCATTTGATGGATCGATGGCACATTCTGATATTATCGCTATTAATGTATTGGATGTAAGTTTCAAATAGAGCTAAATTTATGGTCGGAATTCAATAAAATTTTTATTGATTATATTCTAATAATTAGGCTACAATAACATTAATACAATAATAATCCTTTTTTTCCATTTGTATTTAAAATATTAGTATAATTTCGAATTTAATAACTTTTTAATAACCTAAAAAGTACACATTTGATTGCGAATCTTTCCGAGTGTAATTGTAAGATAATTAAGTTGCTATCATAAATATTGTTATATAAAATAATTTTTCAATGCACCGAAATTTTAAATATAATTTATTTACCGTATTTCACAATATCTTTTAACAATTTCGCAATCATTTCTGATCTAATTTAATTGATATCGTTCAAATGCAAATTTTTCCAATGAAAAAAAAGAAATGAGTTTTAAAATGAAATTAAAATTGGTTACAGGAAGGAATGATAAAAGTATTGGATATGTTTTCACCAGGTTATAGTAGACCAAAAATTGATAACGAACAAGACTTATTTGATATTCGGACATCATATAATAAAGGTCGAGTGTATGCTAATTTTTCGCGTTATTTGATTTCAAATGACGAAAATGATATTTCCATCGATCAGTGTGTTTATTTCTTATATCCAATTAACGGAGGAATGTTAGATACGGGTGAATCTTTGTTTTCTCTATTTTTCTTATTTTACAATATAATTTTATTTTTTTTCAATATATAATATTACTCAAATCGTTGGTAATTTCTCTTTATTATTTTAGAACAGTATCAATTAATTTATTTTTAATGCTTAATATTTGCAATATTGTCCAAATTATTGGTAAGTTTTTTTGATTTTTTAATAATATTGCAGAAACGAATGAAATGCTTAAACATAAGGAAATGCCAATTTCATCCGCAACAAAAATTTGCCCATCGTTATGTGTCAATAATTTGGCAGCTAAAAAAATGCCACAAAATGAACCACTTCATAAATCATCTATCTTACCGGAAGAATCGATTACTGCTGAAAGTGTAATTTGATTGAAATTTCTATTAATTATCATGATATTAGTTTATACCAAACCAATTTAATATCCTGTTTTTCTTAATTTTTAATTTAAAAAAGAAAAGTGATAAAGGCGAATTAGTGAATCAGTATTAACAAACATTTTAAAATTCTGAAAAGATAGGACGGAGTTTAACTTGAAAACTATTTTAACAATTTTAGGTTACATTTGATGTAGTAATGCGTATTTTAAATCGTGAGTGGAATCCACATCTTGACAATCGAAATACTCGAGAATTCCATCAGCTAGCTGCTGAAGTAATCAATGGGGTTAGTTCCCTTTGTTAATCTATTGATATATTTTTTGATTTTCATTTGAAAATGGAAATTCTGAGTCGAAAAATTTCAGGTCAATTCAATGGTAAAAATGGAATATCCACAGATGAGAGTAATTGAAATTAAAAAATTCAAGTAAGCAGTTTTAAAATAAATAAATGCAATAGGAAATGACTTTCAGACATTAAAAAGAATAATTTTGTAAGAGGATAGAATTAGTATTGCTTAGCGAGTGGAAAATATATTTGGCCTGGCCTAAATTTGGCGTTTGATCATAGTTGAGGAAAAGTTGTTCAACTGAAATTCAATGAATAGATAGCGCGGGTAATGAACTGTACTGTAGTAATAATGATGATACTTATAATAAATAATATGCTAAAATTACTCCTTCCATACAATTTTCTTTTTGGTGAATTAGAAATGAAAAAACTAAATTATCTAAATATAACTAAATGAACTAAATATAACTAAATTAAAAAACTAAATTAGAATGAAAAAACTAAATTATCCAAGTTTTAGGAAAGGTAGTATATTGGCCTTCATGACGCTTTTCTCAGAGGATGACCTTTCACCAAGTGATCGTGAAGTGAAGGAATACTTAAATAAAGTTGAAATTTACAAATTATTCTCATGTCAACACGTGTATTACTTTCTCAATTTGTATTTCAACTGGAAAAAAATAATAAAATATGTTTTTGACATTCTAACTTTCTTCTTTTAGAAATAGAAAAAGAACATTTTCAATATACTTTTCTTTAAACAAAGAATTTTATTTTAGCAAGTTAAACTTCAACCACCGGAAGCATTACATTTCCAAGTAGCATCAGTAATCTTAAGAAAAGCAGAGAAAGGTTAATTACTTCAATTTTTCTTATCCTTCTTTATGTTTTCTTAAATCCTTATACCTTGTAGTATTAACGAAATTTATCACTTATAGATATGATACAAACGGTATCATTTCCTGATTGTCTTATGCGATTTTCAGAATCATCAGATAAATTAGATAAAATTCAAAATTGGGTTGTTCTAAGTATCGGCGTGTCGCTGCTTCTCATTGCAACATTTCTTGTTTGTTGTATCGTTAGTCGTTCACGGAAGGTGCGATCGGATAATTGCGTAAGCTAATAGTTTTTTTCAGTATTGATTTCGAGTAAACATTATTCGACATGTGTTTTCTACTTAATAAATACTAGTAATACGATATCAATACCTCTTTTATACTGTAAAATAAGAAACAAAATTGTTAATTGGTTAATAACATTGGACATACATGAATATAAGATTAGTGGTTGATATATATCAGTAAATCATTTCCTGTTATAATATGAGTGTTTATTCCAGAACAACTACAATGTACATTATCCAATGAATGGATATGGATGCAATAACAATCGTATGTTTTAATCAAATAAATTGCAACATTTTAGAATTTTATACGTGTAAGTATCGAAACTTCCATCTGTCGAAATTAAATGAGTAAGTGATTAAATACGAAAATAATAATTCGATAATTTTGTGACGCGAAAAGATAAAAAGTATGAAAAAATATTATCTTATGATATATTTAGTCACTGTTTCACCTCTGAATAGCAAAAAGGGTGGTTTCGAGAATGCAGCATATCATGCAACACATAGCAGACAATTTTCGCAAGCAACAACAGCTTCTCAAAATGGTACCAGTAAGGGATCACCAAATACTTTAGAAGAAATCCCGAAGGGTGTCGGGGAAACTACCTATCAAGAATGGTTCTCCAAGGTTAATGCTTAATTTTTTCCTGCAATTATAAGAGCAACTAGCAAAAAAATTCAACCATTTAAACTTGACTGATTCTAATTAATTCAAGCTTAAAATAAAGTTCTGTGGTTGAATAATGATATTATATAATTTATTCTGTCATAATTATCTTCTTCATCCTTTTTCTAAATTTTTAAATCAATTTTAGCATTGATTTCATTCAGGTTGCTTCAAAACCTAGTGCACAGCAACATGAAGAGTTATCATCACCTTCCGTTCGACATCCAGTTTCTCGGCGATCTTTTAGTGGACCATCTTATATATCACATGCTCAGGATGCTAACAATTTCTACGGTGAAATGAGATCCGGACCACCCGGATATTATAGACCTTATTAAAAAAAACGAAAACAGAATGATTTCATCAGTCTTCTATATACTTATTGTTATTATATATGATGGTGAAATATTTAAAAAAATTATTTTTTGGATATTTTCATAATATTCGGTATTTTTCATAACTGTTGAAATTTCAAGTATCGGGTAAATGGTGCAAAAAAAAATCGGAAATTTAAATTCATATCAGTTTATTGAAGAGATAGTGTGAATACAAATAAATTAAAGTAAATTTTGTTATTCAGAACGATCAATAAGGAATTTAAACTGTTCCGTTCATTAAATTTTTTAGTTCAATAATATTAAATTTCCATATTATTAGTTTGTAATTTTCAAAATGCATACCAAACGCGTATTTCAATTCGTGCATTTATTATGTGTATATTATATAATTCATTAAAATTTCATAGTCTTTTTTTCTACTTTTTTATAAAATTGCAATTAGATAATTTCATTCTAATTATTATATTAATCTAATTGATAAGAAATTTGTAATGGTGATGATTTTTTGTTTTAAAACTGTTTCTATATTCGATATTATTAATTAGAGATAGTAAAAAATTCTATTAGAAGTTATGCAAATTATATTGTATCCTTCACCAATGTACATTAATATACTTTTGTTGCATAAATGGAAAATTAAAAACTGAATTTTAATCCTTATGATTTTTTCGAAAAAGCGATTTTTCAAAGTGATGAAGTGAAAAAGTTTTCATTCAATTGATTTTTGTTCCATTAAAAAATTAAAAATTTATTAAAGTTTCAACGAACTGTTGATTTTGTCCATTTCGTTGTTGTATTTCCGTAAACATTGCTTTTTCTTATGCTCCATTATGCTATCATTCCATGTAAGGATTAATGAAATTTTATCCATTCCAACAATTAATGGATTGCTTTTATTTAATTACTTTCTTTTCTTAGAAATTAACTATTATCCGTTTTTTGTTTACACTTCAGTGTTTATTAAAAACTTTCGTTCTTTTTTCTAAAATATTTAAAAAGAGGGCAGAGGTTAAAGGTTGAACTTTATTTCTTTGGAATGTTTTGAGATTTGCATTTACTATTCTCTTCACATTTCTTAATCATAAAAATTTTTAAATAACTAATGTTTTTTTTTCGCTTTTTCTTTTTTAGAAAGATATTTTGTTGAATTTAAACAATTTTCATGCAATGTTTTCGTATTACACTCTGTTGGATGGTACTATTAGCTAATTAAATTAATGAATTTTCCTTTGATATACATTTCATCTTTCATTATTATTCTCAAATAATTCTATTGATAATGCGAAAATTACAAAAACTTACTATTTCATGGTTCTTTATTTTTTGATAATTTATTCGATAATTCAAAGCCATTCATTCATTCATTCATTCATATCATTTATATCAATCAGAAATAATGATATATTCTTCGAAATAAATTATTCAGTTATTCTTTCGCTCGGACAGACTAAGCATTATTTACCTTTTTAAAAGAAACAAAAAAATGAAATATTAATTTCTTTTAATTATTGATTTTCCATTAACTTTTACTGATAGAATTCCTTTAAAAAATTAATAGAAAATGTGAAGTTTCTTGTAAAATATAATAAATTGTAAAATTGATAATTTCCGCAATAAACAAAAATTTTAAGAATATATTTTATTAAATATTTTATTTCTATTCAATTGTTCAAATTTCTATCATAATTTCTTAAAATTCTTGAATTTAAAAGTTCTCATCACACAAAGGAAATTGAAAGAAATTATAAAATCATCGGATAAGCAGAAAATATATTTTTGCAATAAGCAATAGATGAGATAGGGATAAAAATCCTTTATAAAGTAATTAAAGTAATTAATTTAGTGATATATTAGTTAAAATTACTGCTTCTTAAAAGTAATAATTTATTTTAAGAAATATTTTTGAAATAAAAGTTATCGTATCGCTTCAGCAAAATTTCGATCAAATAAAAACAAACACAAAATAAACAAAGATTATGTAACTTCATTTGCATATTATTATAGTATATGATTTCGAAAAAAACATCGAAATTATAAAAACATATAAATTGGCGTCTTCCGCCAATATATTTTTCAGTGTTTTATTCGCAATATATTTTAGTGTTAGTTGTGTACGGGTAGGATACTTCTCTTTGGGAAGCCGACCATATATCAGCTGAGGATAACAAAGAATCTTTCGTGACAATGAGCGAAATATTTATCAGTGCTTTTTTTAGATATGAACTTCGTTCTTAGTATCGAGTTGGATATTGAGTTAATTCTCATCATCATTTATTTTTATTTTTTGCCGAAATTTCCGAATTTTTTTATAATTTTGTTCATATTTTATTTTTCAGTTTAATTTTGGTGTGTGCCAAATTTAGATTTAAATATATTTCATATGAGTTTTTCAATTAGAAATTAAATTTTCTAACTATATTTCAGGATCAAAACTGCGACAGTTTGTTATTACCATTTATAAGAATGCCATGCAAAATGACTAAATGTAAACAAATTAAAATAAAACTTTTCAACTTTCATGCCAATTGTTCTTAACAGTATATCGCATATATTTTGTAATTAAAGTTACGTTTAAATTTGACTAAAATTGAAGACTAAATTCGTAGTTGCTTAATCGAAAAATAAAAAATTATCCATTAAAAATAATTGATATTCTAGCTACGCGGTGTACGTAGTCCACCCAATATGTACATCGTGATCACGTTGGAATCGGAGTTATTATTACTTCCAGCTGCTTTTTCTTGAACCAATCCTTCATATGAATTTATCGATTGCACGGTGTGATTATTTCTTAATAATATGAAATTAAATCTGTTAATTTTCCCTTTGGAATACAACGATTTTTTTCTTTTATTGGTTAATTAATTAATAATAATAATCACCTTGAAATATATTTCTACTTGATAATTGACTGTCGCATGAATCGTTATATCCGATAATGAAAGGAAACGGAAACTGCTACATCTTCTTTTATTATTTTAAGCAAATTTATTTCAGGAATAATTGTAGGAATTGCATAACAACGTTGTCGAAAAGTATTGCAGCAACGTGCAGCAACGTGCAGCAGCATTTGGTAACGATTACGCAATTAATTATTCTTGTACTACTTTATTCAAATATTTTTAGAATTGCTTATTCACTTATCATTAATGAGACTGCGTAATTATTTAATTGTTTACTAATTCCTTTACCTAATCACTTTTACATCTATTTCTTGTTTTCCTAGCAATTTAATCATAACTGCTTGCAGTTCTTTGTAGCTCTTAAAGTACGTTTATAGCTTCCTGCTATTAATGATTTCAATTACGGTATTTTATTGCCATAAGTTGAATTATACATCTTATCTTCTTTTATTTATTGAACTAAAACTTGCTAAATTTAATTAAGAGAATAAAATTACAGATGCCACATGTGAAAGACGGCTTAAGGTTAACACATCTGTGCGACACAATTATCACAATCATTGCTACGCATCTTTCTTGTCATTTTCTAATCGTAGCAAATGGTTTTTGGAATGTGTCAACAAAAAGCAGCACTTTGAAGATATGAAACTTGGAAAAGAATTTCATGCGCAATTATAGCTTGCAAAAAATTATGAACAAACAAATAGTGGATAATGAAAGTTCCATAAACAAAATAATTTCATATGTTTTTCTATCAATCTAAGAAATTGTTAGATTTTTTTCATATTTAAAAAGGAATCGAATATTGAATTGTATCAATTGGATTAAGGAATGAATATTAATTACAATTAAAAAACGATTTAAAAAAAAGATTATAATTTGTTTTTTGTTTACTTAGCAAATTGTTGAAAATAATACAAAACAGTTTGTTGATAACAAATCATTCCAATCATTCCAATGAACTGATTTAAAGTAAAAAGAGAAAGAAAAATAAATTAATGCCAACAAAAAATGGCTTCTTTATGTTTAAAATATTTTCATCTTTAAACTATAGCATAATAATTAATAATTAATTAATTCGTCAAAAGTGGAAAAATAATACGATAAGCAATATATATATATTCGATAGAAATAATTTAAAAAATTGAAAAACTTATCGATCTATCAGTTCTCAAAATTTCAAATGATTTTTTGTACATAAAATTTTCGATATCAAATGGAGAATTTATAAAATATCAAAAAAAAGACTTAAAACAATTTCTTTAATTCATTTATAATTAATTGAATAATATTAATACATCTTCTATGAAGTAAATAATAGAAAAGTAGAGCAAAAATGATGAAATCATCGTATAATGAAGCCTTTGATCTTTTATTTTATATAATTTTGAATGTAATTCCTGCAATTTATTCATTTGTTATTTTATCATTTTGGCTAACTTCAACAGAATTAAATTTTCTGCAGTTTTCTTTCACATATTTTGATTTCTTGTTTTATATGATTTAGTAATTCTATAAATCTAAACTTATGTTTTGTTGAACTAAATTATGCCATATATATATGTTACTTATCTTTTTGCGTTGCACCTAAAAAATGAATACTTCGTTATTTCATTCTTGAAAAATTTGAGAGGGATTAAATTAGGAGAGAGAAAGAGAAGCTTATCAAAAGATAAAATCTATCACAAGCATAGGGAAGTTCATTTATCCCCTTTCTTACCTCATCGTTCCACCGGATAAGAGATGGATAATAGCTACCACTAAATCTATACCGCATTCTCTCCCTCTCTTCTCCCTCTCAATCCATCTGCCGACATCATTTTGTCTCAAATTCTTTTTATTATTATTTACCTTATATTTTTTGGTTATTCCACGATGTATGTCCAAATGATAAACAATTTTTTGGCTGTTTGGCATATGCGTAAACAACACATTCATAATTGTTGCAACTAAGAGAAGAAGGAAACAAAATGTTGCAAAAATTTTCAAAATATCTTTTGTTGATCATAATAGTGATAATATTAACATAATTTTAATGCTATATTGATTGATTAAATTTAAATTTTAATAAAATTGGAAGATTTATGTCACGCTTATCAGAAATGTGTATTATGTGAGACATTCGATATAATACAATTATTGTTAATAGTAAGACAAGCCAGAAATAAACAAACTTATAAATTGTTTAATTTAACTCTTTTTTTAATTGATTTACTTATTAGTTAATCCTTCCACAGATTTTCAAAATCATAAAAATACAAAAAAAGGTGGAATGGAAATGATTTTGCTGAATGAAAATTACCATAATAATTTACCAAAAAGAAAGTGAAAAGAAAATATTTGCTGGTACGAATAAGTTCAGAAGTTTATCATTAACGGGAATCGAATTCAAATTAAATTTACTACTTTATTATTAATGACAATATCGTTTATAATATGCTCGATAGAATAAAAAAATAAGATTATATGGTATCAATGAAGTATATTATATAGTATGGAAATCATCTCAACAAGAAGTTTTGAAATTCTTACGAATTTTTCACAATTATGAATTTGTTCGATTCTTATTGCTTATTTGAATGTATACCAATTCATACATTTTTTGAGTATTTTCCAAAACTCTTCATAAAGTATTCTAGTGATTTCACAATTGTTACATTCTCTCCATTAATTGGTCCTTTTCCAATCGAATAAATCTTCGATTTATCAGTAAAAGAAAATATATGGTAATTTAGGAATTTAGCAGTGATCAACTTAGTAATGTCAATTAGTTGTAGCATTAGTGGTCAGTTTTTGTGTGGTAGTACCTCCATTGTCCAATGTGTTGTATTTGGAAAACAATTCAGTTATTCTAATCGATAGATTATTGAACGTAAGAAATGAAGAGAAGTGATAGAAATAGGGATATTCGTCATTGTGTTGCGCAATCCCGCGGTGTACCCATCGGCAAACAATATTTTGGAGGTAAGGTCAAAAGGGCATTTACTCAGTATCAAACAACTCTTACTGTGTGCCTCAAAATGTTAAAACAAGAAAAAATTGGAAACAAATGTATTTAATATTTTCATTAAAGTAAGAAATAAATAACTTTTTTGCAAAGTTAGAATTTTTGTTAAATTTGTAAGTTTCAACTCAAATGAAGTTATCCCTTGATATTAAAAGAATTTGGTAAATAATTGTTACTGTCAACATATAACTTTCCTGTTTTTTCTTTTTTGAAGTACAGACAGAGAATAGAAAAATTGAATTAAAGTTTAACATAAATTGATTCAGATGATATTTATTTTTACAAAATCTTTATTATTTGAATTTTGATTTAAATCGTTTCAATTTATAATGAAGTATGCGTTTTCTATTTTTCACAACAAAATGAGTTTCAGGAAGAAATAAACTGATAGAAGAACTTAAGTAAATGAATTAATTACAACTTCAGAATTATTGAAATCGAGCGGTTTGATTTGCCCGTCACTCATTCTAACTAAAATTAAATTTCCGAAATATATCATTTGCACTCGTAATTCGTTATCATTATTATCATCATCAACAATAATCATCGTTGGTATCTCCGTTTAGTAGAGGCAGGAATAGGGAAATGGAAGTATCAGTGTTACTTTAAATTAAGTATATATATACTGCAACTCCAAAAGACAATTTGGAACAAGCTTAAAGAAAATTGTCACCATACTTTTCTATTCCCAATAAAATGAGAAATGGAATTTTGGAAAACTGTTTAAATCGATTTTAAAATAATGACCTATAATTCGATAAAACTGCAAAATTGCTAGCTTTGATTTTATGCAAATTTTAACACAAATATTTTTTCTTTTTTAACCATCTTTTTTCAAACATTAAAATTTCATAACAAGGCGGAAGAACTTGTTGTTTGCGGAAATTTTTGCTATTACTTCGATTTATCAATTGATTTCGCTTTTTATCTGAAATTTCGAGTTGGTATCGTTCTCGGAATTCTCAGAATATGACTTTTTTAGGTTTCTTCTTTTTTGCTGAAGAAGAGAAAGCAAAAATATTAATAAGATGAAGAAAAACTGCATATATATATATATATCAGCGGTTATTGATTATTTAAAAAATATTGAATTTTTGGATGAAATCGAATTATTTTTCCTCAATTAAAAAATAATTTAATGTAAGCATGTGAATTCAAGAAAAAAAATTGAAATAATTTCTAATTCTCTTCTATCTTTTTATATTCTCCGTCCATTTCTTCCTAACTTTTCATTCGTTGTATTGCTTCTTTTGAAGAAAATATTTTGCAGTAATTTTTCTATTTTCTATTTTTATTTATTATCTTTTTCTTTATTATTCAATCTATGCACTCATTATAGCATTCTGTCATCTTTATTGTAAAAAATAGCAACAAAGCTTTCGAAAAAACAAAAAGGATGAAAACAAAAATTATATTTCAAATTAATGACAGAGAAAATTAAACTAAAATGATTCATGAAATTCAAATGTTAAATTGATAGTTAAGTGAGGGCAGTAACAATGATAATAATGATAATAAGTAGCGGAGATAGCTAAGTCCTCCTTTGTTATTTTAGTAATTTTATTTGCAGATGTAAGATTCATCAAAGTGAATTCAAATTCTTAACTTTATAAAGAAAAATCGAATTCTTTAGTTTTAATTTAAAGTCAAATGATCAGTTTTTAATATACAAGCAGTAATTTTTAAGCATTCCTATGTCGCCAGACAAAATAAAATTAAAATTACAGGCAAACTATTTATACAATTGCATTATTCATTTGAGCAAATATTTACTTAAGTTAGCGTTCGCTGCTTAAGTTGCCATTCATTTCAGGCAACTCTCACAATCACATCATGGAAATCTTAATAACAATAATAAGGCTAGAAATTTGTCACTGATATTAGCATACACCAATTTGCCATAAAGTAAAAGCATCTCTAATACCAATCAATATTTGTAGATTTTCATAATTTATAGTATTTAAAAAATAAAGTTGCCAAATTTGAATCGTCTGCTTTCATTAAGGACGGTATTTTCAGCAATAACTATAAGAAAACAGCTCAACAATATTACAAATATTTCTACTAGAAAAAAAACATTCCGCGATTCACATATATCAGAAAAGAAACATCCAAAGAAAAAGTTTTTATAATGATCACTACCGCAGTAATACTTAAAAGTAGTGTACAAGATATTATAATGCCCATATTATTAATTAGAAAGTAAATTGAATGAAGACAACTTCTTAACTTTCACTTACAAATATCCTGAAAAACATAACTCAGAATTCGTTATATTTCGACGATTCGCTCTTCAAATATGACCCAAAACTTAATTTAGTGTGAATAATATTGAATGCTTGCTGATATAAATATTTGAGCGGTGTGGCTGTGAAACGAGTGAAATTGTTAAT